>APFE031160125.1:142295-172431 GCA_000404065.3 Pinus taeda
TGCAGCAAAATGTGTGTTGAGGTACCTTAGTGGTACTTGTAATTATGGTCTTTTATACACTGACATTTCTAATGTTACTTTAGCAGGTTATTCAGATTCAGATTGGGCAGGCAACCTGGATGATCGTAGATCCATCACAAGATATGCATTTAGTATTAGATCTGGGGTTATTTCGTGGAGCAGAAAGAAAAGCACTATAGCATTATCATCATGTGAAGCCGAGTACCAGGCGTTGTGTGCAACTACATGCGAAGCCATCTGGTTGAGGAGATTGCTCAGCGATGCACGCGAAGGAAAAAGAGAAGCAACCAACATCAAAACTGACAACCAGAGCACAATAAAGCTTGCATACAATCCAGTTTTCCATAAGAATACTAAACACATTGATACTCAGTTTCACTTTGTACGAGAAAAGGTACAGTCTAAGGAAATCTGTGTGGATTATTGTAATACTTGTGATAATTTAGCTGATATCTTTACTAAGCCTCTAGGGCGAGTAAAGTTTGAGTTATTTAGAGGGATGTTAGGTGTGTAGGATAACCCTTTCTCCATTAAGAGGGGAGTTAGAAATAATGGAGAAATGGCTATGTGGTTGTAACGCATCTTCTTAGTTTAGGAGTAGTTCCTAGAATTTAGGAGGTCATTTACAACTACCTATTTTTCAGTCATGTATTTAATATGTAATATTCATTCGTGTATGGTGAGTGAGTAAACGAGAGAGAGAGTCTCCTCCTTGTTTGAGTGCAGTCTGTAGGTGATGTACACACCTGTGAGCTGCAACTCCTTCTTTTAATTCAAAGTTTGATTTTTATCTCTGATCTACCCACAATCATATGCCATATCATCAAATAAACACCTATAATCAGGACTGCACCAAATTGGAGATACACCCCGGACTGGCTTGTTACAGAGATCGCAGTTCAAACTGGTGAATGTACATGGGTGTATATATGTCCTTATGATGACAGATCAACATGTAATTCTTCAACTCATCGTTACAAAGGCATGCACACTACAGCTCACGATCTATCGCTTCTCGGTATATCCATTGATGTTATCCCAGCCTTTTCGTGACCTGTGGTGATAATAATGTGTTGCAATTCAGCCCTAATTAGTCTTAACGATTTTGACCCCCTCCATAATTTTACTTGCACACAGTCAGACTCCTTCCCAATCAATGATCAAATGCCTATTTATGAATGGGATACTTTCTGGGATACTTTCTCCTGAAGCTCGAGAACTCAGCTCTTGATGCACCCCTTGCACAATTAATCAGCTAAGACGAATGCCACTTGGTCATGGTCCACGTTCAATTTTTGGGAAAAATTATTCGCGATGTATCCACTGACTGAACTCGTCTAATGAATAGTCCAATCATGGGATAGGTGTTGGAATATGCTCAACATTTTGTTGAATGAATATTGAAATAATGAAGAAAAGAAACTAAACTCATTCAGTTATACATTGACCAATAAAAGAAACTGAATTCAAACACACGAATAGACACACAAGATTTACGTGGTAAAACCTCGACAGGGGGTCAAGGAAACATCCACGGGGCAAGGGATTTGAATTTATTAATTCAACAATGATTCTCCACACATACATTTCTCGGGCATTCACTAATTTTATACCATCGACCTCCATTACATAACTAACATTTTGGTATAGAACTGACTAGTTACATTTTACCTAAAATTACATAATTCGTTTTCAAACTAACAAACTCCACCTTGACAACAATTTTCCTAATCCCTTGCTCATGCTCATTCATCATCTTTTCTGCAAGCCAAGAGAAGCTAAACACCACCGCAGCTTCTCTATTGTGACTATCTTTGTGAATATGTCTGCACAATTCTCTCGTGTATGGACCTTTTGAAGAGCTACTTTTCCGCCATCGATCACATGTCTCAGAAAATGATACCTTACATCAATGTGCTTGGTTCTGTTGTGATACACAGGGTTTGCAGCCAAGTGAATAGAACTTTGACTGTCACAAAGTACATTCACTTTCTCCTACGTTCTTCCAATTTCATCGAGCAAACAATTTAACTAGATTGCTTCTTTACTAGCATCTGAAGCAGCTATATGTTCAGCTTCGGTAGTGGACAACGCAACTGTTTCTTGAAGCTTTGACATTCAACTAATTGCTCCACCTGCAAGAGCAAAGACATAACCTGTAGTAGATCTTCTTTTGTCCAAGTCACCTACATAGTCAGCATCTACATATCCGCAGATTGATCCTTCACTACCATTTAAGATGATGCAGTGGTCACTTGTGCCTCTTAGATATCGAAGCACCCATTTCACTACTTGCCAGTGTTCTTTACTTGGATTTGCCATGAACTTGCTGACAACTCCAACTGCATGTGAAATGTCAAGTCTTGTAGATACCATCGCATACGTTAAGTTTCCTACAACATTTGCATATGGTACATGAGATATATACTACTTTTCTTCATCAACTCTAGGACTCAAAACCGAAGAAAGCTTAAAATGGGAAGCTAGTGGAACATTAACAAGTTTCACATTGTTCATAGAGAACTTTTCAAGTACTTTCTCCACATACTTCTACTATGATAACCAAAGCTTACCATTTTTCTTGTCTCTGTGTATCTCCATGCCCAAGATATGTTTTGCTGCTCCAAGATCCTTCATATCAAACATCCTAGAGAGTTGAGCTTTTAACCTATTGATCTCTTCCATGCTTTTGCTTGCAATAAGCATATCGTCAACATACAAAGCTAAGATAATGAATATGCCATTGAAACTTTTGAAGTATACACAATGATCATACTCACTTCTTATAAAGTTTTGGCTCACCATGAAGGAATCAAACTTCTTGTACCATTGTCTGGGAGACTCCCTCAAACCATACAATGATTTCCTGAGCTTGAAAACCAATCTTCTACTATGACCTTGTACAAAACCTTTTGGTTGTTCCATATATATCTCTTCGTTCAAATCACCATGTAGAATAGCTGTTTTAACATCTAACTGTTCTAACTCAAGATTAAGTAACAGAATTAGTGCCAACACAGTACGAATAGAAACAAGTTTTACAACTGGAGAAAAAATCTCATGAAAGTCTATACCTTCAACCTGAGAATATCCTTTTGCTACCAATCTCACCTTATACCTTTCAATACTTCCAGCAACTTTCCGTTTCAGCTTGAAGACCCATTTGCATCCAACAACACTTCTCCCTTCAGGAAGCTCTACAGGATCCCAGGTATTGTTCTTGGCTAAGGAGTCCATTTCTTCTTCCATAGCCGTTTTCCATTTTTCACTCTCTGTATCATCTACTGATTCTTGATAACAAGAAGGTTCCCCATCTTCGGTAATCAAAGCAAAAGATGAAGCAGAATCTTCATACATTTTGGGAGTTTTCCTTTCCCTTAGACCTTCTTAGAGCGACTGGTTGCTGAACTAGTTCAGAAACTTGAATTGGTTCAGAAGCTTCAACAGCTTCCCTTGTGTCTTCAACACCTTTTTCTCCAGAAGTCTCTCCTTCCTTTCGATTGTCACCAAAAGGTCTAGCCTCCAACTGAACTGTTGATTTGGCGATACCTGTTCCTGTTCAATTCTTTCAACATTTGATTTTAAAAGAGAGGATTCATCAAATGTTACATCTCTACTAATGACTATCTTCCACAATGTAGGATCCCACAACCTATATCTTTTCACTGCATAGTCTACTAATGACATAACATTTCGACTTTGGATCTAATTTTGACCGTTGATTTTTCAGAATAAGAGAATAAGCATCACAGCCAAATATCCTCAAATGTGAATAGTCACAAGACTGACCTGTCCAAAATTCTTCAGGAATTTTACAATCAATTGCTATTGAAGGTGATCTATTAACTAAATAACAAGCAGTAGATACTGCTTCTGCCCACAACTCCTTTTGCAAGTTAGCATTGTTGATCATGCTTCTAGCTCTTTCCGTAAGAGTCGGATTCATACGCTAAACAACACCATTTTGCTGAGGAGTATAAACAACAGTTTTGTGTCTAACAATTCCCTCATCCTTACAGTATTGTTCAAATTCAACTGAAGTGAACTCACCACCATTATCAGTTCTTAAACATTTAATAGATTTGCCTGTTATTTTCTCTACCATTACTTTAAATTATTTAAAGACATTTAATACATTAGCTTTCCTTTTTAGCATATAGACCCAAACTTTACGGGAGTAATCATCAATAAATGTTAAAAAATATAGTGCACCTCCATATGACACAACAGGGGATGGTCCCCACAGATCAGAATGAATATTGTCTAAAACATCCTTACTATTATGATTTCCAACTTTAAATCTCTATTTACACTGTTTTCCATACACACAATGTTTACAGAAATCTAACATCAAGGATTTCATATCGGAAAGAGATTTACGTTTCATCAGTATCTGAAGACCTTTATTGCTCATATGACCCAATCACTGATGCCATAGATGAGTACCTGCTTCTTCCTTTTCTGACACAACTGCTGCTTCGCTGACCTGAGTACTTCCTTTTAACCTGTAAAGATTTCCGACCTTTTCTGCCTTCATAACCATAAGGGCTCCTTTAAAGACTTCCAAGATGCCATCCTGACCTGTAAACTTATAACGATCTGAATCTAACACTCCCAATGAAATCAAGTTTTTCTTCAAATCAGGTACATGTCTAACAATAGTTAATGTTCTAACTGTGTTATCATACATCTTAATCCTGATATCTCCCATCCCAATAGTTTGACATGACACATTGTTACCCATAAACACAAAACTACCATTTACATTTTTATATGAAGTAAACCAATTTCTACGTGGGCACATGTGATGCGAAGCACTAGAGTATAATAGCCAGCTATCTAAACCCTGAGAGACATTACATTCAGGTGAAGTTTCATCTGTCATACATAATTTTTCAGCAGATAAAACTTCTTCTATCATAGCTGAATCGACCTAATTCGCTTCCTTCTTCGAGTTTTCGGATTCCTTTCATTTCCAACAGTGCTTCTTCAAGTGTCGAATTATATTCCAGTTCCAACATTTTTCCTTACACTTCTTTCCCTTCGATCTTGATCTGGAAGACCCCCTTGGTTTTTCTCCTCTTTCCTTTCAGCGTCCTCTAGCTACCATGGCTTATGATGTAGCTGTTTCAGTGCTGGATTTTCTTCGTACTTCTTCAGATAGGAGAGCTCCCATGACTGATTCAAACTTCAAAGAATCAACAGTGCTAAAGCTGATTGAAGTTACGAAGTGATCCCGTGATTCAGGTAGAGAACACAACAAGGTTATGGCTTTATCTTCTTCCTGTATTTTAACTTCCATATATGTTAATTGACATATTAGTGTGTTAAAAACATTCAAATGTTCTGCAACGTCTGAACCTTCTTTCATTCGAAGACTTTATAACTGTCTTTTCAGATAAATTATGTTGGTTAATGACTTTGTCATATAGAGTTTTTTGAGTTTTTCCCACAATCCTGAAGCTGTAGTCTCTTCAACAATATTGAAGAGAACTTCATCCGCCAAGCATAACTTGATGGTACTGAGAGCTCGGGCATCCGAGTCCTCCCAGCCTAAAATAGTCATGGTTGCAAGTTTCTTAGTTTCCCGATCCAATGCCTTGTGCAACCCTTGTTGCACAAGAAGATCCCTAACCTTCAGTTTCCAAAGAGCAAAATTTCTCTTTCCGGTGAATTTGTCCACCTCGAATTTTGCATTCGACATCTTGGCCATTTTTTTCTTCTCCTAGGGTTTCGGTCTTTTCAGCTAGGGTTTATATTTCCTTGTTTTCCAATGAAAGTTTTTTCTTCAACTAAGGTGTATATTTCCTTATTTCTCCCAAAAAAAACATCAATTTAAACAGAAAAACCCTTAAAAAAAAACTTTTTCTCCTTTCCTTCAATTAAAAAAAAAATTTGTCCTATTTTTCTTCTAAACACATCCACCCCTTTATTTTCCACAACGTTCTGAAAAAAAAATTCTGCAACAGAAGTTTCTCTCAAATTTAACCACAAAAAGAAAATACCCGGATCCAGCATGCAGATCTAGTAGCACTGCTGACAGCAATTGTGGCAGCGAACACGACGAGGTTCTGGCAACGACTCCATGGTTTCTTCCTCACAAACAGATGGCTCTGGACGCAGAGATTTTTATCTTTACGTAGACCACCCTTCCTTCATGCAGAGGGTTTTGGCGTTCTGGTCTTTATGTAGACAGATGAGTTTCCCTCCTCACGTAGGCAGATTCCAGATTTCTTTTTTTTGCAATCTTTACGCAGGGAAACCACCTTTCCTCCACGCAGAGGGAGATCTGGCACTTCCATGTAGCATCACGTAGGGACGTAGGCAAACCACCTTTCCTTCACGTAGAGGGAGATCTGGCACTTCCACGCAAGCAGTAGCTCTGCCTCTTTAGCGTCTGGCACTTCATTCATGTAGAGGGAGATCTGGCACTTCCACGCAGCAGCACACAGGGACACAGGAAAACCACCTTTCCTTTAGGCAGAGGGTGATCTGGCACTTCCACGCAGGCAACAGATCTGCCTCTTCAGCGTCTGGCACTTCATTCATGCAGACGGAGATCTAGCACTTCCAAGCAGGAAACAGCTCTGCCTCTTCAACGTCAGGAACTTCCTTCACACAGAGGGAGATCTGGCACTTCCACACAGTAGCGGCAGGGACGCAGGAAAACCACCTTTCCTTCACACAGAGGGAGATCTAGCACTTCCACGCAGGCAACAACTTTGCCTCTTTAGCGTCTGTCACTTCCTCTTTGTAAACCATTCCACACAGATACCACCTTCCTCTTGACAGCAGTTGTCCCTCCTCCACTCAACTCACGCTCTAATACACAGCAAAAATGCGCTCTGGTCTTCACACGCAGCCGCTGGCTCTTCAACCTCATGCCTGTTGGCTCTTCAACCTCACACTCTAATACCAATTGTTGAATGAATATTGAAATAATGAAGAAAAGAAACTAAACTCATTCAGTTATACATTGACCAAGAAAAGAAACTGAATTAAAACACACGAATAGACACACAGGATTTATGTGGTAAAACCTCGATAGGGGGTGAAGGAAACATCCACGGGGCAAGGGATTTGAATTTATTAATTCAAAAATGATTCTCCACACATACATTTCTCGAGCATTTACTAGTTTTATAGCATCAACCTCCGTTACATAACTAACATTTCGGTATAGAACTAACTAGTTACATTTTACCCAAAATTACATAATGCATTGTCAAACTAACACTTTTCTTGTCAGTCTCGATATGTTGCATGTAATTTCTAGCAACTCTCGACAATTCATGCACACAAGCTTATGGCTAAACACGATGTATTCCCATCCTTCACTCAATGAATTGATTGGCCCTCAGCCTGATCTTAGGATTATCAGTCCTACGCATGAATGTCTATCTGAGTGGTTGTGTTTGACTAGTAAAAGGCCCTTCTAGCCCCATCCATACAATGTGGCACCAATGTGCTTTGGGTGGCAGCCTCGAAGAAAATGTGCAACTCGATCTCCTCTATCTCCTCAACACCACACCAGTAATTCAACCCTCCTGCTAGATGAGATTCAACTCGTTGAATTTGTCCTCCAAGGTAAGCAGGCTCTCGACCTTAGGGAAGAATGCAATCTAACGTACCAAATATGTAGTACATGAACTTGGAACCTGAATATATTAGTGGCTACTCATATTCCAATGTATAATAATCCAACCATTAAGAATCATGTCTCGTCCTCCTTAAGAAAAACACTTCACCATAGGTTTGGTAACCAAAGGAATTTGACCCATTGATAGAAACGATGTCTCTCGCACAAGAACTCAACTTCAATAATTTGGTTCAACCTTCTAACAATAATCTTTGGAATCCCGCACTATTCTTGGTCATGAGATTAATCCTAAAAATGATAAATCTGGCCCAACAATTGACGAGGAAAAACCCTCATGCTACCAGGAAAACAAGCTCTCATACTACTATCATATCTCAAAAATAATTTAGACATCAACTTGGAGAAAGTTTTTCAAAAACTTATGTCGCAAATTTCTTCAATTAAAAATAATTCAATTTGCAAAATTTATGTCACAGAACTAAACAAATTCTATGACATAATAAACCCATAAAACATTGCAACTAAAAATAGACAAGAAAACATGCACTAAATATCAAATTTATTATATTAACTACAATATATGTTAGTACATTTACAATTAGCTGAGCTGGGAAATAGCTAAGTTGACTTTCAAAATTATGTGTAATTTTGATGTTGGTCTCCCACAATAAATTGCAACTAAGAAATATGTCTAATTTGAGAATGTGGATGATCCTCGCTCTAATCGTCCTATCTACACCAAATCTGATATACAATAATGTCGTTGAAGCTCTATGATATTTCTGGATTAAATTTCCTCAACAGTCGGTAGGTTTTTTGTCCAACTCACAATAAGAAACCCAAGGGTTTTTGTTCTAGGGCTTACGGAAGTTGAGAACCACGTTCTCAAAACCTGAACACAAACAAAATATCACAACTCTAAGATGTCAAAAATGATTATCTCTCCCTCCTTTCAAATATTGGGTGGAACTCTCTCTAATCTTCTGAAAGCATTTCATTTTATTATTTTATTCCTTCTCTAGAATACTCTCCTGTTTATCGAAGTGATTGTTTTTTATTTTTATTTTTAATTTAGGTTGTTTTCCCCTTCTAGCCTTTTTAAGAATTTTCCCCTTTTTAAAAATTAGTGACTAATTAAAGTCACTTTTAATCTAGGAAATGGTAATTCTGCCTCTATGATCTCTCCAGTCAATGAAAATCATTTTTCATCATACCGTCGTGTAGATATCTTTTTTCTAGTTCCAACGAGCTATTACACTAAGGTGATTCATCAAATAATCCTCCCAAAATCACACCTTAAGCGCATTTAACTAAGATATGCTCAATAATAACCTTGTTTTATGAGAATTGTCAAAATGCAGTAGAACAAGAAATAAGTTGTGCGGAATTTACCCTGATGATGAATTCTACCAAGCGAACTTCGTCGGACCCCATAAGACTCCTCCAAAACTTTACGGGCCCACTAACAATGAAAATCTCGCTCCCATGACCAAGTTGTCACCAACCATGGAAATCCATCCTAGCGACATCATAAAGGAAATTGAAAATGGGGACATTACAACAACAAAATAACAATCATTAACATTGATTTATATGATAGTTTGTGGAAGTGATGTCAGATTGTTACAGTGGTTGTAGATTGTGACAAAGATTGTAGTGATAGTGGTTATAGTTGTTGAAGTGATAGTTATTGCATATTGTGATAGGTATTGCAGTGACAATACTTGTAGGTTCTGATTTAAAATTGTGACATTACTTGTGATTCAATAATTGATGATGGCAACAGATCTAGTTTTAAATATTTTAAAAAGTTGTCCACAAGGAATTGAAGAAGGAGGTGGGTGTCATCACTAAGGTTGGAGCCTAGAGCAAGTTGGAGCATGCTCATCATTGAGGTTGGTGCCTCAATCAAGTTGGACCCTAGAGTAGGATAGTGCTTGCTCATCATCAAGGTTGGTGCCTTAATCAGCGTGTATTCTATAGTGATCAGTTGCTTGTTTACTGTCGAGGTTGGTGCATAATGTGGTTGTAGCCTACCACAAATAGAAACTTGCATATTTTAGGGTTGGATGTATCTGGCAGGTCGAAGCTTACAAATCTATGTAATGAATTGAAGATTAAAAAGAAGAAAAAATTGTGGTTTTCTCTTGTATGGGTTTCCACATAGAAACTTGTTTGTTATGGCTTATTCATATGTTAATAAATTTGTGGTGCACTGTTATATTTGTTGATTTCCTACTTATGGTTATGGTTATGGTTAATTGCAATATGATTGTTTGTTGATGAAAAGTTATGAAATGGTAAAATTTCTTTCACACTAATTCACCCCCCTTAGTGTGATACTTGGTCCAACAATAGTTGTTTATCATGAATTAGCACTTTTCATTTGAGATCTCATTTTTCAAATTGTTTCTCTTTAGTTATAATTCTTTCTAGATATTTTCTTGGTTATTTTTGGCCATGTATAATGATTCTTCTTCATTGTTATTTATCAACTTGGGCCTTCATTCTTTCTTCTACATCCATAAGTTATTTCTTACCATATCTTATTTGCAAGATTTCCTTGGCTCCATATATAACTCATTTTACAATACTTCAATGGGAAACTATTACACATACCTTTTGGCTTCCCCTTGTTTTGATTTCCACATTTTGGTAGGATGTCTTTGATTATTGTTATACTTTTTTCTCATGTTCATTCATTATTATCTCTAACTTTATGAAATTAGGTTGTGTTATGATCTTCCCAATTCCCTTTTAAGATATTTCTATATTGCAACTAAATATTTTCACTATTTGGAGGCCATTTCCTTAGTTATCCCTTTTGGGCACTCTCATTGCTATTTTTTGCAGGTCTCTCAATTACTTCAATAAATGACTAGCTCTTTAAATCATCTTCCCACTTCTAGGTGCCCCTAAAATGTGTTAGGTCATCTCCTCCCATCGAGGCAAGACTTGAAATGAGCCAATGGCGAGGACATTTATAAATATTATATCTAGGTCACCTAGATTTTGACTTTACCCAAATATGACCTTCTAGCTAAGCACATTTTGAAGATCAGAGGTGGTCTAATTGTTTTACCTTTATACACATGTAAAAAATAGATGAATTCCCTTAAGATTCTCATTAGTTAGTTTATGGTGGGATCCCATTCGCTTAAAATTAGGATAATGTTGATGGCATTTCATTAACACTTTCTCATTCAGGCTGAACTAAATCTCTCGCCTGACTACATTGTGGCAATCTACACCTTAGCATCTCATAATATTTTCACATAATTTATCTCCCATATTTGTTTGTATTAATGTGGAACAAATTTCCTATAGCTTTCATTTCTATATGATTAAAGGAAATTTGACTCCGTCATTTATTGAAAAGCGAGGAAAGGAAAAGGTTTAGCCACTACTTTTGAAAGACCACATTATTTTTTTCTTAATGTGAAGATCCATATATTCAAAGCTATTCTTATAAAAATGAAATGGTGGAAAAATTATTTCTCATGTCCCTAATATTTACTTTTGAAAGGCCACATTAAGTATTTTTTAAATAAGATTAATAATTGCAATGCAACATATTCCCTACCTATACAACTAATTAATTGATTAAAGAAGTATGAATTTTATGTTTTTCCATTATTTGATAATGCTCCATTTCCACAATCTCTAATTATTCACAACTCAACACAAACAACCTCCCACTCTTTCCATAATCTCTAATTATTCCCAACTCAGCACAAACAACCTCTCCACCTCTCACTCCCCACAATGGAACCTACCTTCACACTCTACACAATGAAGGCACCTTCCAAGGAACATGATAGTGCAACTTCTTCGCATTCCG
The DNA here is from genome assembly GCA_000404065.3 of Pinus taeda. Taxonomy (NCBI): domain Eukaryota; kingdom Viridiplantae; phylum Streptophyta; class Pinopsida; order Pinales; family Pinaceae; genus Pinus; species Pinus taeda. The sequence goes on from APFE031160125.1 coordinate 153,758, forward strand.
AATTTGGGCTCTCAAAACTTCCTCCACACTCTGTGCTTCCACATTCTCACAGATTCTTTTTATTTGTTTTTAAATGGATGTAATTCTCTAGACGTTGATCCCCGCATTAGATCCACATTAATTTCACTTCCTTGTATCTCCTAATAATATTTTGGACAAGTTATGAATAGCAAATCTCAGAGAGGTGAAGCACTCCTCGTGGGCCAAATGAAATTGTGTGGACAAGTATCCGCCAACACTATTTTAAGTATGTCATATTTGGTCCATAGGGAACTGTTCTAGACGATGGGAAGATATTTCATTTTTTGTTGGGATAATCAACAAACTCGCCACTTTCGAACCATGTGTATAACAACCTCACATGAAAATTTTAATTTAAAATTATTCTAAAATGCATTATAAAACAAAACTTCTAAGTATAAATCTATTGCTTCAGTAAATGTCACTCATAAAATCTAGAAACTTTTGTAAGGATTGATAACATAAAACTACATAGATTTATGAAACAGAGAGATTGAAAGGATATTTGGTTCAATGTGATAAATATTGGTATTTCAATCCATCTCAAGGTTCAATTCATTCACCATATTGTTTCTTTGTGGAAGCCTGTAAGGATTACATCACATAATTTAAGATTGACATGTTTATGCGGACATTTATGTTTATGTTGTCAGTCCACTCGCTTCTAGATTTGGAAGACAACGTTGTGTCTAGATATATATAAACAAATACATTGACAAATGTAAAGTAAATACATATAAATAAATGTGGAATTGTTGAGTGCAGAGGTATTGCTAATCACCCTTCTCTGCACTCCGACTTTGGGCCCTCCGAACTTCCTCAATTAATATATTTTGATAGAGTAATGTTGTGTGAAATTGAATTATTAATGATATATGTTATATATAGTATTGAATATATATATATATATATAGTACTTGTTTATAATAGCCATTTCTTGGTTGTCATACTATTTAATACACATATATTATAGCGTTTGTTTATAACAGTTATTTCTTGGCAGCCGCACAATGTGCTTTGAGATGGCCATCTCTTGTCCCAATGAAATAAGAAGAAATGATTCTGGTTCATAAATCATGTGTGGAGGTGTGGAAGGTGTTCGTTCTCTCACACATACCTTCTCTTCCACACAGTTACATATGTGTGGGAAGTAAATATAGGTAAACAAATGTGAAAGGGTGGATTGCCCAGGTGAAGAGGTATTGCTAATCGCAATTCTCTGCAATTGAACTTTGAGCCCTTCAGACTTCCTCAATTAATAAATGCGTGATGGAGTATAATCTAATGAAGTACTATTATATGATATTGAATTATTGATTATTTATTTTCTGTGGAAAGTTATGGCCTAATATTTAGTGATAGTTGTCTGTAATTGATTAATATTTATTGATATATATTAGAATAAATTGGCTGTATGCTTAGTATTTATTCTTATCTATTGTGATATTCATAATAGATGTTATATATATTATTGAATATACATATATTATAGTATTGGTTTATAATAGTTATTTCTTGGTGGTTTAACAATGTGCTTTGAGTTGGTCGTCTCTTGTCTCGATAAAATAAGAGAAATGATTTCGGTTTGTAAAATATGTGTGAAGACGTAAAAGGTTTTTATTCTCCTGCACATACCTCCTCTTCTCCTTCGCATAGTTATGTATGTACAGGAGAATGGGTACCATTAGTACCTCTTCACTCACATTATATCTCGATGTTCTTTCTATCCATACTCTTGATAAAAAAAAGTTGTAGCAGAATCTGATGGTTAGGCCCTTGGGTTGTTATGGATCGGTGTCACTTGGAATCAAATTTTTCAGCTATGTATTTAATTAAAAAAAATAATCTATAGTAGACTTTTTAAGATACTACACGCTATGAATACCAATATGCATGGTATTTACTTAAGTTAGAGGCATTCCCTTGTTTACATCATATCTCAAATTTAGATGATCATTGTAGTCATCATCAACTTGAAAATAGTTACACTTGTCAACGATCCATTTGATTTCTGGTGCAAACAATTGAGAGGTGCAATCAAGTGAGTGACATGATTGATGGGTAGCTTTCTCATAATCTTCCAAAAAATTGATTTTATATCCATGAGTAGTGTAACCTCTTGGATAAGACATGAGTGTAATCAGCTGCATTTAAATATGAATGACTGGCACTCCAATTAGAAATGCAACTTTGAGCGACGAATAGTCGATCATGATAATAACATCATTATCATGATCATGTAGATTTGGAAATAGCATGTGCTGCTACGGGCCACTTATGAAATTGTTCATCCATCACTATTTATAAAAGTGAAAGTGCATGCCCACTCACAAGTTATATTCCATATATCTCATCCATTTCAACTGATCTATCTAGTTGTCTATTGGTAATGGTGTTGGACACTTCCTGAAAGAAAATCATGTTATGGACAACAAATGGAACAACAAATTTGGTTACAAATTAGTTCAAGTGCAAGGCTATGAAAATAGTATAGTTTTCCATGGATTAATTCTTCCCGTTGTATAATGTAGTCGTCATGAAAGGTGTCGCTCTTATGGGGCAAAATTGTAGGATGGTGCCGAATTTTGGGGAATTTGTGGTGCAATTAGTAAAAGCTTGGGAAAGGCCATAACTTCATTAGTTTTTTACCAAATCAAGAGCATAAAAAAGCTACACGAGGATTTTTGGGCATTCTAAAGCCATTAGAATAGGTTTCAGAGCATTATGAGCATTATAAACTAATGTATTCACACTTTTGAGCATAATAGAGAGGGTCAAGCAATTGGAAGTTGGACCAAGGAGACGTAGCCTAGGAGGGGTGAACTCATTTATCATGTGTTGTTGTGATATTGTTTATGATGATGTTTATGCCTATTATATGATGTTGTTTAGTCATTTGTTTATGTTAATTTTCACATAAAAATTACATAAAAATAGTCAAAACTCATGTTTTAAACTTTCAAACAATCTCATGAATCCTCAATCATATTTCATATAATCTGAAAAGGAATTTTAGCATAGCAAAAATAATCTTCTTAATCAGATCACTTGAGGAATACCACAACAATACTGCAACTTGCAGATAGATACACAGTAGCTCTTGAGAGAATCATTGAGGATGTAATGGTCTACATTAATTCCAGGGAGTACCCCATTGATTTCCTTTTCCTCCAGCCGAAAACCATGCTTAATGGCTATCCTCTCATCCTAGGAAGACCTTAGCTGGCCACGGTTGATGCTTACATTAGTTGTAGGGTTGGGAACATGACCATACAAAATGGGCATATACCAAAATATCTTGTGTTGTACCCTCCTACTCAAGCTTTTATTAAGCATTAATTTCCCTTGTGGTTAGAGAATGAGCAAGAGGAAGAATTTTATCAGACAAAACCCTACCTAGTCTGCACATTAGACACTATTATAGGGGGTGGGAAACTTTATGAAGATGAATTTATTGACCTTATCTTATAGAATCAACATCCCATTTCCATGCCAATTGATGAACTAATAAAGGAACCCAAAAGTAGTCCTTCAATTGATTTGTGCTTTGCTGACTTCGGCCCAGAACATGCCAAGGTTGTGGAAATTAGCCCATTTAGAACTCTAAATATCAACCCCTCTCTCTCAGTCAAACAAGAAGTTCAATTATGCAGTATGTTGAGGTAACACCTGGATGATTTTTCTTGGGATTATAACGATATGAAGGGTGTGCATCCCTTAGTCTCTACTCATAATATCTACATCAAATAGGGATTCAAGTCTATAAACCAACCTTAGAGAAAGATGAACCCAAGTCTTAAGGGCATTGTGAAAGAGGAATTACAAAAGTTGTTAGATGTAGGGCTCATATACCCCATTCCAGATAGTGAATGGGTGTCCCCTTTCATTTTAGCCCCCAAGAAAAACGGGAAGTGGAGGATCTGTGTTGACTACTAAGAATTTAACAAGGCTACAAAGAAGGACCATTTCCCTTTCCCCTTCATTGACCAAGTCCTAGATGGCCTTGCAAAGAAGAAATTCTTCTCCTTCCTAGATGGATTTAATGGGTACAACCAAATACAGATCAGCCTTGAAGACCAGGATAAGACCACATTCACATGTCCTTTAGGTACCTTTTCCTATAGAGTCCTTCCAATAGAGTGCTTCCATTTGGTTTGTGCATTTCCCCTACTACCTTCCAAAGAGAAGGTCTAAGCATCTTTGTTGAAACTTGTTCATGACACTATTGAAATATACATGGATCAATTCACTCCTTGTGGATGTGACTTCTAAGAAGCTCTTTCTAATCTATGAAAAGTTTTAAAGAAATGCATTGAAATGAATTTTTAATTGAGTCCTAAGAAATATTATTTTTTATGAATGCAGGGACTGTCCTTAGCCATTCCATATCCAAGGAAGGGACACAGGTCGACCCAAACAAAATTTTCATTATGAAAAGGGTCCCTATCCCTAAAAAACAAACAGATGTCCCAAGATTCCTCGTATTAGCTACGTATTATAGAAGGTTCATTAAAGAGTTTAGTAAATTGGTTTCACCTTTGTTTGGAATATTGTCTAAAGATTCATAATTTTGTTGGATAAACAATTGTTAATAAATCTTCGAAGTGCTAAAATAAAATCTAACCACTGCACCCATCCTTAGGGGTCCCAAGAAAGCATTACCTTTACATATACAAACAAATGCATCAGATAAAGTTGTAGGGGTTGCTTTAGGACAAGTGGAAGACAATTTGTCGTATCCTATTTATTTCATCGTTAAGAACCTTTCTAAATTTTAGTTAAATTATACAGTCACTGAAAAGGAACTCTTGGCTGTGGTACATTGTTTGAACAATTTTAGGCATTACATCTCTAGTTATCAAACTTTTTTTTACACTGGCCATGCAACCATTCAATATATGGTTGTTGTCAATGCTAAGATAATTATATGGTTGTTGTTATTGCAGCAATTTGATTTGAATATTATTGACAAACCGAGAAAAGAGAATGTGGTTGAAAATTTCGTTTCAAGACTAACCTTGCCTGCAGAAAAGGAAGAAATGGTATATGACCAGCTCCTAGATGAATAAATCCCTCCTAATCTATCGTCCAAGGAGAAAATAAATATTGTTAGGAAAAGTGCCCCTTTCACTTGGATTGGGAAATATATTCAAGTTAGGGATAGATCATACCCATAGGAGATGTGTGAGGGAAAAGGAGGTCTTTAGCATCCTCTCATCATGACATGATGAACCTTGTGGAGGCCATTTGTTGCTCAGAAAAAAACCTTGAAGGTTCTACAAGAAGGATACTACTGGCCTTCTCTACATCAAGATGCATGAAGATACACTAGCAAGTGTGATCAATGCCAAAGGATGGTTAAGCCTACACCTACGGATGAAATTCCCTTACAACCTCAGGTGACTCTAGAGCCATTTGAGAAATGGGTCATGGACTTCATTGGGCCCATTGATCCCCCATTAGGATAGAAGAAGTACATCATTGTGTGCACTAATTACTTGACTAAATGGGATAAAACAAAGGTATTTAAGGAAATAACTAAGTAGAAGGTGGCTGAGTTTATGAGGGAGAACATCTTCCATAATTTTGTTCTTCCAAGAGAGTTGGTCATTGATCAAGGAACAAAATTCACATCAAATCTGATAAAGATCACATGAAACAACACCACATCAAGTGCAGGACATCCACTGCCTATCATCCTCAGGAAAATAGGAAAGTGGAGGTCACAACTCAAGCATTGGAGAACATCTTGACCAAGGTTTTTAGCAATAGTATAAATTTTTAGGAAGATAGACCTGTAGAATCTACTTGTGCCTACAGCACGACTTGGAAGACCACCACTAGATTTACTCCATTTGAACTAATCTATGGGAAGATGGCCCTATTTTCCATTCAATTTGAGTACAATACCTTAAGGATGGTAACTCAGTTAGACTTGGACCTCACTGAAGCATACCAAGAGAGGTTGCTCCAACTCAATGGTTTAGATGAATCCAAGCTGCAATCTCTCTTACACACTGAGGTAATCTAGCTACAAAGGAAGATTTGGCATGTCAAACACATTAGGGAGAAGAATTTTCAGGAAGATGATTGGGACCTATTGTATGATTCCAAATTGAAGGATTTCAAAGGAAATTTATTGACAAGATGATTGGGTCCTTATCTAGTGGAAAGATGTCATGAGAATGGGTATGTCTAAATCATAAAAATTGATGAGGAAGGTATTCCCTTGCTTGTTAATGGTTACAGGTTGAAGTTGTAAAAATACCTATGTCCAAAGAAGATTCCATTAGTTCAATTAGCAATGAGTTGAATGTGATAGGGAGGCTCATATACCTCAGCCCACCAACCTTCTGAAAAAAGAAAAAAAGAAAAATAAAGAGGCCTAGATGAAAACCTTCATGAGGCATATAAAGCCAACTCTTGGGTTGAAAATCTCATGAGTAATCCAAGAGCAAAAAAGATAAAAAAAATATATATAATAAAATAAAAATATTCCTGAGTGAAACCCTCCTCTGAGTCACCTAGGTTAGGCATGCAAGTTGAAAACCTCTCAAGAGGTAGTCTACATGTCTCAAAAAAAGAGAAAAAGAAAACACAAGGAGGAGTCCTTACATCGATTCTGCTAACATTTATTTTTCTACAAGGCTCCGAAAAGTAAAAGGGACAATGGTCATAGGACAGTGTGCATAAACCATTGCTCCATTTTCATAGCCATTCATTGCATCCTCCTCATCATTCATCCACATCCCTACCTCTCTCTATCATCTAGCAAGCAACTAAACCATATTTTTCCTCCTTCCTGAATTGCTACAACAGCAACCAAAATCCCTTCATCACTCATCCACCCCATTCAGCCAAATTCATCCTCAAAATTCCACTTTTATTATACATAAAAAAGAAAAATACACAGAAGAAAAGGACTTTGCCTTGACCTCTTTTTTACCACCTTCACCACCCTTTGATGATTCTAATCCTTTCCCTAGACCCACTATGATTTTTCCTATTCCCTAAATGTAATATGGGGTCTTGAGGGGAACTAAGTGACTACTACAGGAAGGACATCAATCTTGTAGCAGATTGCACACTTCCAACGAGATATTTAACCAAATTCTCTTTACAACTCCAAAGTAGAGGATCTGGCCACCCTAAGGCATCATGAGGCCATTCCTGAAGCTTATAAAGGTCACATAATCCCTGAAGAGAAGATGTAAGTTCATCTATTCAGTCCAACATCATCATATCAAACACTGGAAAGAGGCCTAAATGGAAGACATATTTCATCCATTGACTACATTGGTATGTTGTGAAGACCTGTGCATAAACAAACAAGCAAAGACAACACCTCCAAAGGTCACTTAATCAATCATTAGCTTAGCAGCAATCTTCATGAATCTCCAACACTTTGACATCACATGTAGACTTAGGTATGGCATCCATCACCTCTTCTCTATGCACATAATGGTAAAAAATGTGTTTAATGACCAAGAATGGAGTTTTGTTTATGGGTTGCAGGTGGTTAGTAAAATTAGCCACCTTCAATTAGTAAACTGTAGTTGACTCAACCACCCATGCATGTGGAAAATTCAAATTAAGCTTGGTGATTATTACAAGGAATGGGGGAAATTGTTCAAAAAAGGAAATTTGTGCAAGAGCCAAGTCACCAAAGTGCTTCGAGCCATTACCAAAAAAGGGAATAAAAGTACGAGGCTCAACTCCATTTGCACAATTGTTGATTTCTAGAAAATAGTTGGAGAGACCCACCAAGGTATTGAAGGACGAGATAGATGATACCAAATTCTGCCTAGGGTGCCACCGAAATGCTACAGGCCAAGTTTGCAGGTGCTACATGAGGATCTAATTTGCTGCATGAGCACAAAAAAAAGATACAAGGATGAATTAAGGAGAGAAAGGCAGCCAAAACCACCAAAAGTTTTCCTCAAACCCTCATGCACATGAAAGAGTCATATTGAAAAGGGTAACTGCCCCCTTCCCTCTCTAATTTCCATACACCTACATAACTAATTCTACCTAAATCGGGTACCCTGTAGCAACCATTGTGCAGTAATTTCCTTTGAAAAATTATTATATGAAAAGGAAAGATAGGGCCAAAAGGTTAGTTTTTTTTCATAGTAAAAATTATCATCCTTCTTCTCCTCTGTCAAAAGTAAAACTAGCCACTATCTCTACACCCAAGACTGCTTTGAGGCAAATATTGAAAATGCACCAAAGATAACCTAAGGAAGGGGCAATATGAGCAATGGGAGGAGGTTTCAACATAAGAGAACCCAGAAACACAAAAAGAATCCATCAACATTCCTTTGTTCTGGACATTTTTCTGAGACATCAGTGGATGGGATTCTTTGAGCAATTAAGGGGATATGATGATGAGATAACCTAAGAATTTTCCATGGTCCTCAACTCTTGGGGAGAAAATAGTGCCACTATTGTTGTTAGAGGACTTACAATCCATTTGAGTGCGAAACTTATAAGAACAGTAACCACCATATCCTTAGGATTTTGATGGAGCCAGGAGGATAAGACAATAAGTGTTACAACTAGGAAAAACTTCTTCCTCCATAGAGAGAAGCCTATGGTAGACAAAAATGGAGTAAGAAGAGAGTTCATCTCTTACTCTTGGGATGAAGTGGCTTATCACATCCTCAAATACATATTCTGTGAAGGGAGGTTGAGCTTTATGTATGCCTATCAATTTAGGTTGCTCTATGAGCTAAGGTTCCAAACACAATTACCTATTCGAAACAGACTCGGTGTCCCACATTTCCTCTTACAGTCCATCATTGAAATCAACCAGAAAGTGAGTGAAGGGAATCAACAACACAATGCCCATAATAGCCTCATCAAGCTAATTGTCGTGGATGCCTTAAGACGCCTAAGGAAGATTGTGTTATGGATTGACTTTGTAGACATGGATAGGGATATTTTCATTGAAACACAAGCCCCAACCTCCACAAAGCAAGGAGAAACATCAACCTCTACTACTGAGGGTAGGTAAGAGAAGGAAGAAGAAAAGGAAGAAGAGAAGGAGAAAGCAGAAATAGAGGAAAATGAGGAAGAGAAACAAAAAGTAGAGGAAGAGAACACGAAGGTTCCATTCAAACCTCAAGGGACATAAATACAAGGAAAAAATGAGCCTCTAACTAAGAAACATAGAGAAAGAGGTAGTTGTCACATTGGCAACATTGGGCACACTAGTCAAGCCCAAAAGGAGGCATCTAAGGAAATTCCACTTGTAATTTAAAACAAGGAAGAGCACCATAATAAGGCAAGGGAATCCTCAACCTTCTTCAAAGGTCCCTATCATCATTGAGAAATCAACAAGCAAAAGGGAAGAAGTGGGACCTAGTGAATGGAAGATTAAAGAAGTTACCTCCCCCAAAGCCAAGATTAGACAACTTGTGCCACCCATAGGGAGGCCCACCATTATAGAAATCATATCTAAGAGGCTCAAAGCAAAAGCTTCCATGTTACAAGAAAACACATAGGAACCACAAGAGAAAATAGAGGAGCTACAGGAGGAACAGGGATTGCTACAGGAGAAACAAGGGTTGCTATAGGAGAAATAGGAGATTGTACAGGAGGAGTCAACCACATCAAAAGGGAAGGAAGAATGTCCCCATGAACTCTAGGAGCCTGAACCACAACCTAACCTTGAATCTTATTACAAATTTGTTGAAGGAGGTATAATTATACCTGAAACATTTGTTATATCACTCTTATTTGATTTGGAAATGGAAAGAGGCGGGACTCATAGGTGGATGCAAATTGCAAAATCTATTAAGGTCGAATATGTTTTTCTCATGGAGGAGAAAGTGAATGAAATGAGCCATAAATTGAATAACTTGTGGCTAAGGGAACCAGTACTAAGCGAGCAGCTACAGGAAGAAAACAAAAGGCTAAGAGAGCGACTGCAAGAAAAATAGGTACAACTTGCCACTATGGAAAGTTTATCCATGGAATCCATACAATGCAGGCAACCATCCAAATCCTATGTAATCTTCTTCAAGGAGCATTGGTTGCAATTTTAGATAAATAACTTAGCACAAGATGGCTCTCTACCTTTTCAAGACTATAGGAAGTTCATTGACTTTTGTAAGAAGGCAAGTATTAAGGATAGCACCAAACTGGTTGAGTTCTACATGCAAAAAATCACATACATGAACTTATGGGACCCCAACTCAAGATTGGGGGACATGAAACTAGTGGCATTCTCCTCTTGGTTAAACCATTAGGAAGCAAGAGCTAAAGAATTAAAGAAGGTGATGGAAAAAGAAGAGACGGATCCCTTATACATCAAAGAAAAATTAGTGAGCCCCAAGGCTTTCATCAATAACCACAACCTCATCTCCATCAATCTTGAATTTTCACCTCAGTATATGGAAACCCAAGAACAAACTATCCTCCATTTTGAAGACACCTTTAAGATGTTGGGTATAGAATGTTTGCAAACTTGCCAAATAATATGGCATGTCTGGCCTCACAGTATGCAAATCAGAGAGTATCACTCTCCAGAAATACTAAAGGAGGCCTTGCAGAGAACCCCACTATACAAAAGAATCATGCAAAGGATGAAGATAAAGTAGATAGGACTCAAAAGCAGTCCTCCCTTACTATTGGGCCTACAATAGAGAAGAAACCAGACAAAAGAACAAAAGGAATGGACAAACATAGAAGCAAATGTTGGTTTTTATCCACAAGAAGGCACACAATTTGAGATTCTTTGGGATGCTAGAGAGGCCACAAGGGCCATGAATGAAATTCATATCAGTGACTGAGTTACTTAGAGGTTGAGAAACACCTTCAACATGGGGGTGATGATGGGTCCCATCAATAGGTATATTTTGAAGCCCATTGTGCTATCCTCCAGCCCTTAAAACTCTCATTTTTTCACATTAATTTTCATTTTTTAACCATGCTATGATTATTAAGAAGATTAAAGGGTTCTTGTCATATTTCATGGCCTAATATGATTAATATGCAGGCAAAAGAAACATTTTTGGAGATATTTACCATGTAGGAGTTGATTGGAGACATTTAGAGAAAATATACGGGGGCTTGTCCACTGCATTCACTCCGCAACTTAGATTGAGATCAAAGGTTACTCACCAACAGATCAAATTCACTAGTAGCAGAGGGACTCAAGTGCAGGTGAATATCCAAGGGAACTAGATCAACCAATCTCAAGATTTTTGAGGGGATCACTCATGTTTTCAAGGGAGTTTCCATCAAGTACTTTTTGTATAAATAAATAATCCTAAAGGCTCATTAGGATTCCTTTTTTTGCTGAAGATAGGAGTAGATACTGAGAGCCTTGTGCTTGATACTGTCATTTTCATCTTTTATATGATGTATGTGACTCTTATTTTCTTTCAATGAGAAGTTTACTGTTGGCCTACATTTGAGTTCATTTTGGAGGGATGAAACCCTTGGGTTTGGGCCCAACCCAGAGGCTTTATTCCCTCTCTTATATTCTTCCCTTGTCCTTGTTCAAGTCATGGAAATTTTTTTCTTGTTTAAGTATGAATTTTACCACAAAACTTGTAGTTGTAGGTTTTTCCTATCACCTCTTGTGGGAAGAGTGGTTAGAAGATCTACATCAACAACCCAAAAATATGAGTTTATGATTTCTTGGAAATTTTTAAGTGTGGGATTGTAATCCTTCTGCACGCTTAGTTTATGAAACTTATAAGTTAGTAGCATTGATTTGTTAATTAGAGTTGTGATGTAGGGTAGAGTGGATTTTAATAAAATTCAACTCATCCTTTCCATGATTTATTTTGTTGTAGTATTGATCATTTGCTACATATGCTTGATTAGTCTGCAGGGATTGTTGTTGACTTACAGGGATGGTACACTCTTCCACATCCACCTAGACCCTTCCATATCTCTCTTGGGAACTTCACGTTGCTTCCAAACTCTACCACAAAGATCACTCTTCCAGGGAAATGAAGGACACCATGGGCATAAACTTTGGTGCAAGATAGGACTTCGAGGGGTACTAATCTTGGCTAGGGGGCTCCCACACCATTAATTCACCTTCATTCACCTCCATGCACCATCCTTCACCTTCAAGGTACCATTATTATCCTCAAAGAGCTCTCGAACCCCCTCTTGTAGCAAAACATGGCCTTTTGTAGCAATAAAAGGCCTCATATAGCACTTCCTATAGTAGTCTTGTAGTATTGCTTTCTTCAACCATATTCACTCCAAAATTTGACCCTTGCACTTTGAAGATGAATAACGCCCCCAAGATTTTATTTCATGATTGAAGAAGACTTTAAGACCACTCCGACTGAATCCTTTCCTCACCGCAAACATAAGACAACAAGTAGAATTAGACTTAGCATTTTTTCATAGTTGTGTTGAAAATTGGTTCTCTCATTCTTAAGCAAGTTGCAAATAGATAAGTGATTCATGCAAGTAGGCTATTGATTTCATTAAGTGTGCAACTAGAGTAGAACGATTTAATTCTGCAATTAGACTAGCCTCCTCCTTTCATGTAATTTCAACTAGCATTTACATTTATGTCATTAGAAACATGTTCATCTGCTTGCAATCATGATATGTTTTCGTAAAACATTCTCTTTGTATTTAGTTGAATGAGTGGTCTTTTAATTCCTAAATATGACCTAATGACTGAGGCTGACATGAGTAGAACCTAACTTATTGTGCATATTTCACTGTGACCTCTAAGTTTGTACGAACCTCGGATTGATAATTTAAGTTTAAAAGGCTTGTGAGTTGCAAAATCCTTGGTGCGATACTAGGGCTCATCACCCCGCCACCTATGTAAAGAACATGGAATTGAATTAGTTCTTGCATCATTAGGAAAAGAAGTAGCATAATAGTGTCAGTATCAGTGTCAGTGTCAGAGCACTCACTAGCGGAATGCCCACTCACAAAATTATCCTTTTTTTTATTTTAAAATTATTTGTCAAGCACTGATAAATACCAAAAATAAAAAGACCTCCACCTGGGGAATTATGTCACATCAAGGCTTTCTTAGCCAATGGAAAAATAGAAATAAGATTTCTAGAACTTAGAAAATTATTTTTGAATTTACAAATAATTAGGCATATTTATCAGTTTCCTAAAACTTTGGCTAGAATTGAAAAACTCATCAAAATAAGCGAAATTCAACATAATTTGGTCGCAAGGCCAGTGATATAGTCCCCAACAAGGAAAGGACTAAAAAAATGAAGATTCATATGCTCAACGTTAGTGTTATAAAAATGACATGGTGGAAATGGTATGTCTCATGTCCCTAATCTTTCAATCTTGTAATGATGATCTCGAAAATTTTCAAAGCTCTTACTTTTGAAAGACAACATTTAGAAAAGGTGATGATCTCCAAAATTTTCAAATCCCCTACTCTCAATTGACCACATTTGAAAAAGGTGAAGGTCATTATGTTCAAGTTGTTGTTATAAAAATGCCACATTTAAAAAAGGGGAATGACCAAAATTCAGTACTAAAATCGAGCCATGAGTTCAACATTTTTTTCCTTTTGGAATGGCATATACCACTGGTGTGATATAACCCCACATAAATGAATTTGCAGAGCATGCAGGGTTAACCCTAGCAAAATCAATATTGTGCAGTTTCTAAGCATTTAGCGATCTTGTGAAAGTGTCACTTCTTAAGGAAGAGTGCTTGGTGGACACTATGATTATAGGTGAACGTTTTTGAGAATGAGCAATGGAAATAACACACCGATGATCATTCACTAGCATTTTTTTATGCTCGTGATCATGGAGAGAAAGCAAAGAAACTATTGCAATAGAGGCAAACAACATCATCGCACCCACAACTGTTTTCACTATTGTTGACTGATCAAAAAATCAATTCAATAAATTCATCTAAGTTTATGCTTTCTACACACATAAATACAAAGTTATATAAACATGGAACATCATAGTATATTGAATCATGTGAAATCCTCTATGAAATAAACTACCAGAGCTCTTTGTTTGATTATTAATAGTCCTTTGATATATCCTAATAATTTTTTGGAGTTGTAAGATCATTAGTTCAAAATGTGTGTTAAAATTGAGTGAGAAGATGATGGTTATTTCTAATGAACTAAAAAATATGGAACATTAATACATTGTGTGGAGTGCGAGGGAGCCCTACCCCCACCCCCTCGCTTCTTCCTCTGCACCTTGACAATTTGCACAACGTATCAACATTAAGGAGATTTGGTTAGCCTCCCCCCACCGACATAAATGACCTACAACGATGTCAATTGTTACATCATTAGGTAGAGCAACTACATAATAGTGTTACTGCTAATGTCAGAGCACTTACCGATGGAATGACCACTCACAAAATTACCTTCACTCGATTTTATAGTTATTTGTGAAACACTGAAAAATACCAAAAATAAAATGCCCTCCAAGGGAATTGTGTCACATCAAGACTCGCTCAGCCAATGGAAAATTAGAAATAAGATCTCTATAAATTAGAAAATTATTTTTGAATTTACAAATAATTAGGAATATTCAGAATTTTCTCGAAACTTTCGTTAAAATTGCAAAAGCTCAACAAATAATTGAAAGTCAACACAATTTGACCACAAAGCTAGTCCTATAGTCCTTGGCCAAACAAGGACTAAAGAGATGAAAAAAATCCATATGTTCAAAATTATTGATATAAAAATAACATGATAAAAAAAATATGTCTTAAGTCCCTTATATTTTTTAAATCTAATAACGATGATCTCCAAAATTATAAAACTTTTTCTTTTGAAATACCAGAATTTAAAAAGGTGATGATATCCAAAATTGTCAAAACCCCTCTTTTGGAAAGACCACATTTAAAAAAAAGTGAAGATCCACATGTTAAAGTTTTTGTTATAAAAATACTACATTTAAAAAAAGTGAAGTCCAAAATTGTCAAAGGCTCTACTTTCGAACGAACAAATTTAAAAAAGGTGAAGATCCATAGGTTCAAGCTATTGTTATAAAAATGACGTGGTGGAAAAGTACGTCTCTTGTCCCTCATCTTTTGGCGATTCCTAAATCACACCCTATAGCATATTAAATGCTATCTGACAAGGGGCTGGTATAACCCCATGTAACAGGCCGCCCGTTTTTTTTTCTCTTTCATCACGGCGCGGCCTGTTACATGGGGTTATACCGACCCCTTGTCAGATAGCATTTAATATGCTATAGGGTGTGATTTAGGAATCGCCTCATCTTTTTGTCTTGTAATGATGATCTCCAAAATTGTTAATGATCGATATACATCTATGCACGTGGACCTATGCGAAGGATTAGGCTGTTGGCGCTATCGTTTTATTGAATTGACGTAATAGAGAGTCATCAGACAGTACATGTTTCTGACTGGGGGAGCAAACATAAATTGCAGCGACATTCATTATAAATTCTGATTATACATTTGGTACATCGATTTCTACCGGTGGCATAAGTTGGCTGTCTGTATACTTGATTCCAGTTTGACTTAATTTGATGACAGACATTCTCATTGAATTTGGTGTCCCAATATGAATGTATGAAGACGTATCTCATCGATTTCGAGATCGCAATTTGTCTCATTTGTCTCCACAATTTAATATCTTCTCATTCATATTTTATAGGAAAAACGATGGCTGTAACGGAGCGATTGTCTTCGTGCCTGGAACATTTGAAGAAAATTTCACAATCTCAGCGTCCAAGAATATTTGCACTGACATTTTGGTTTCTATCCCTATCAGAACTCTCATGAATAATCAATTCAACAACTTCACTCTTGGTTGAGAATTCGTTATTATTATTATTCTTATTGGGTTGGTGGTTGGTACGAATCTCTTTATTATATAATTTATTTATATTTTAATTTTGAATTCGAGGTGTTGATGTGGGAGAGTTCTTATTTCAAACATTAACAGATACTTAATCACCACATTTCACCGCCTTTCATGGTTAACTCGGGTTTTGTAATTATGCCACATACAAGAGTTTGAGATGGAGGAACATCTCATTTTCTGATGCCCCACCTACTACGAGATCATAGGGTGGTATTACTACTTATTTCAAGACTTGAGAGGGGCCTTTTTCTACCTTATTTTCTTTCCATGATTATATAAGTCTCACCTTCTTCATGAGAGAAATATTTGGACACAAATCTCAATTTCTACATTCTCCATCCCTTATGAAGGTCTTCTCGGGATCAAACCATGCATCTTTGAGTATGTTGCATACTAGGCCATGGCTTTGGTCACTCTTTTTGAATGAGTATCTAAGCTCTAAATTGTTGTTCTCATCTAAAAATACAAGGGTTCCATCTCTACTATTGATTTGGGATTCTCGGTGGAAATTAAGGCATGCATGCTATTTTGGAACCAACAATTTATTAAACTTTACTGTTAGAAAATTATATATTATGGAGCAATGGAACACATAAAATATTGTAGAAATATAAACACAAAAAACACATAAAACAAGAGAGACAAATATACGTGGTTCACCCAATTTGGGCTACATACGTCCACCCCGAACAGCCAGTCCTTCCTTTCTATTCTCCAGCAAAAGGAAGAGACACAACCTACAGCAAAATGCTATAATATCTTCTGTTTTCTCTCACAGTGTCATCTCTCTGTTTCTCGCTCACACACAGAATACCCATCTATATTTCAGCCTCAAATACAATACCCTCATACATAGAGAGGGGTTGCCTTTTAGGGCAAACAACCATAAACTAAACATAAGTTCTATCGTCAGATCATTCACCTAATGAACGGACGAGATTGAGTAGAAATTACTATATTTTTACAAGGCAAGTCCCCTCCGCACCCCCCCACGTGGAGGGGTGTACAAACTTCCTAGGGTATACATCCGGCTGAAACAAAGACCTCTGAATAATCATGCTCCACACACAACAATCTCCCACTTGGAGAATGATTGTAGCAACTCCATCGCTACTTCATTTGTTGCAAAATGACTCCTCTCTTGGACCTCGCTGTTTCTTATCTTCATCGTCATCCTTGAAGACCGATTGAAACTGAGCATGTTCTCAGTTTCTCCCTGGTTACAACTTTTGTTAGCATATCTGCAGGATTCTGGCTAGTGTGTATCTTTTCCAGCTTCAACTGTCCATCTTCCAACACTGATCGTATGAAATGGTACTTGAGCTGTATGTGTTTTGTCCTGGAATGAAATGCTGAGTTCTTTGCAAGATGACTTTGGCTATCACTGTATAATGTGCCCATATCATGCTCTTTACCCAATTCACCCATAAACCTTGTAACCAAATCATTTCTTTACTAGCCTCTGTAGCAGCAACATACTCTGCTTCTGTTGTTGAAAGTGCAACAACACTTTGGATTTTTGAAACCCAACTGACAGCTGTTCCACCAACAGTGAATACATATCCTGTAGTGCTCCTCCTGTTATCTCCGTCACCTGCCATATCTGCATCAACATATCCCTATAGAGAAATGTTTGAACCACCAAAGCATAATGCTTGATTGTGGTACCTTTCAAATATCTGAGAATCCATTTCACTGCCATCCAATGTTCCTTTCCTAGATTGTTCATGTACCTGCTTACAACTCCCACTGCATGTGCAATGTCAGGCCTTGTGCAGACCATTGCATACATTAAGCTTCCAACTGCTGATGCATATGGAACTTTAGACATATAATCCATGTCTTCTTGGGTCTTTGGCACATTTCCTTACTAAGTTTGAAATGGCTAGCAAAACGTGTACTAACTGGTTTTGCATTGTGCATATTAAATCTTTTCAACACCTTTTGTATGTACTCATTCCGAGACAATGTTAATTTGCATTTTTTCCTGTCTCTAGTTATTCTCATACCAAGGATTTGTTTTGCAGCTCCCAAATCCTCATTTGCAAATGAATTTGCCAATTTTCCTTTTGAGCACATTTATTTCCTCGTATGTTAGATCCTGCAACAAGCATGTCATCTACATACAATAACAATATAATATAGCTGCCATCATTTTGCTTTTTCAGATAAACACAATGATCAGAGTGACATCTAGTATAACCTTGTTCAGACATAAACTTGTCAAATTTTAGATACCACTGCCTTGGAGCCTGTTTTAAGCCATACAAACTCTTCTTCAACCTGCACACTAGTTTCTTCTTCCCTTTCACTTCATATCCTTGTGGCTGCTGCATATATATATCTTCCTTCAAATCCCCATGGAAAAAGGTTGTCTTTACATCTAAGTGCTCAAGATGCAAATCTTCAACTGCCACTAGACTTAAAATAGTTCTGATTGAAGTCATTTTAACAACAGGAGAAAATATTTCATCAAAATCAATACCTTTCTTCTGTGCAAACCCCTTCACCACAAGTCTAGCTTTGTACCTCTGTTTTCCTCCATCTTCTTCCTTCAACCTGTAAACCCATTTATTATTCAATGTAGTTTTTCCTGCAGGCAACCTGACTAAATCCCAAGTCTGGTTATGCATTAAGGAGTCCATCTCTTCTTCCATGGCTACCTCCCACTTCTTCCTGCTTTCAACCTGCATTGCTTCTTCATAACATTCGGTTCACCGGAATCAGTCAACAATAAATAATATAATGAAGGAGACTATCGTTCAGGTGGTCTACTTATCCTGGTAGATCTTCTAACACCGCTTTCAGGTGTTTGGGGTGCCTG
>APFE031160125.1:184722-209729 GCA_000404065.3 Pinus taeda
TAAATAAAACCTATTCTTGAAAATGGGTGAATGGAAGGTTGTAACTCCTAATTTCAAGGGCTAAATGTACCTTTTTTACCCTCTCCCTTAAAATAAGGTGGGCTATTTGAGGTGATTTGTAAAAATGTACTATGATACAAAATATTCGCCCACTAAAAATTTAAAACCCCTTAATTTCGCCAAAGGGCGAACATTCGCCCCTAAAATTATCCTTGTTGCTCAACATTTGCTAGGGTTCACTTGCTTGTTTTTGTTTGCACGAAAGAGGTTTTTTTTTCGGTTGCCCTTTTTGGGTTTTCTTTATTCCTCTTTCTGATGAATAAATTTTCGGGTCTCTTTTCTCAGGAAACAAAAAATATTTATTTTGATATCATATTCGTTATTTATTATTTATAGAGACATATATATATATACATGTTTTATTATTAGCTTAATTTTATGTTTATTAAGTAATTATATACAAATAAATTTATAAGTAAAGACTTAAGTTGATAGGGCTTTGGATTGAAAGTGGATGGGTATTCTGTTTAGCCACTCCATGCGAAAATTTCATGAGTTCAAATCCCTTGTGTGTGTTTACCCCACAAAACTAAATAATAACAATAACAAGCAAAGACTTACATATCATACCTCAGAATTAAAACAATGTGAATAAAATAACGCTGATTTTTTTTATAAAATTATAACTTGCATTAGTTAATGCTAAATTAACAATGTTTAATAGGCAGGTCAAATCCTATAGTCTCGCTTTGTAAGGAACTAATAAATTGAGATGTCTACAAATTTACAATATTACTCTTACATGGATAAAAGTGGCAAGTAACTCTTGGTATGTATATTTATTCATCTTATTCCTATCATTTTTTTTTAATTCAACGTCGTGGTTGTTCAAGGAGGTAACCACTTCTATGAGTGAATTGGTGAGTTCTCCCATTTTTCTTTACCTTCATCTCTCATTTTAAATATTTCATTCCATTTATGATTGGATTGCGTCATTAATTTTTCTAACTTGGCATTTAATTCTATAATAGTAACCATTTTTTATAAACTCACAACAATTCAAACCTCCCAGTGATTATATTTTGGTTATTACTTTTGTAGTTGATTTTGACACGGTGTGGGCAGCTGGGTGAAGAAAGGAATCAACAATTGAATAAGATTAGTGTTGGAAATAATACTGAGAGGGGGGGTGAATCAATATCTTTTTCTTTTCACACTCAAATTTATATACGCTACTTCAATGAAGGTAGCCCGCGTGTACACGCCACTGTGTTTAAGGCAACCAGCGTATATCCAACAAACTTATGATTCAATTAATTCATCAGATGTTTATCTTTAATCAGTACTTCATTAACCATATAAACAGTAACCATGTGTAGTAATATTAGAACAAACCATCACACATAAGAAACACACATGAACACCAAGATTTAAGGTGGAAACCTAATGCGAGACAAAAACCACCTGCTGTTGTCTTCTTTTAATATAAGAAAAACCTGTTTACAATCTTGTACTAGTGCAAACTCATACCAGTACGCAGGCACCCACCTGCAGAAGGCTACGACCTTCTCTCGTTCTCCAACTTCTACTTGAAGGGAGCTACAACCCCCTAGCTCTTGTAGTAGCCGATCCGTTTACTAGTACGTAGGCGTCGACCTACTAAAGGCTCCAACCTTCACTCATTTTCCAGCTACTACTGGAAGGGAGCTCCAACCCCTTGGCTCTTGTACTAGCCGATATGTTTACCAGTATGTAGGCGTCGACCTACAGAAGGCTACGACCTTCTCTTTTCCTCCAGGGACCACGTTTCATAAATTTTCAGACTGGATACTCCTGGACCACAACACCATAATATGAAGGCCACGTTTCATCCAATTTTCATACTGGACCCGTCAACAACATTGAAGCTCAAAATCAATCAACACTACAATACAACCAATAATTGAAACTAAATTATCAATCTTTGGATCACCCACAACTCAATCACTGAAAGCCCATCGTCACTGAAGCAAATCAAAATCAATCAATCTGAACATTCAGAATACTGTCATCAACACAATCACCAGAACACAAAGCGGAACCCAGAATTCTGTAACAACAGCTAGATCTAACTGCAACCTCAAATATCATATCTCATAATGTATATGCTACTCTGATGAGCCGAACCAGCATGTATACGCACTTTTACCAAAGCCAACCAGTGTATACATCTGCAAATATTAATTCATAATTTTGCAGCTATTCCAGACTTTAATTATACCCAAATCATAACATTTACAGAATAACGCATAAGTCAATATTCAGATCTAGACTATACATGATCAAACCATATAATGATAAATCATTTCAAGCCTTAAGATCCGGATCCATCATTAGATCTTATCACTCCTCAACCGCTAAGGTTCATCCTTGGTTCAGATCAAGCAAAGCACCATAAGCCCATAACCTGCATACTAGATCTCACACTTCATCAGATATTCAATTCTTGCACTCCTTGGCCTAATGATCTTCTCCTCCTTATATAGTTTTAGGCCTTTCTCAATACCATGGATCAAAACCACTTAGGACCAATACCTTGGACCAAATACCTAGGGTCAATACCTCAGACCAAATACCTTGGACCAATACCATGGACCAAAATACCATGGACCAAATATCACGGACCAAAACTTAGTTTTCCAAGATACACGCGCGTTTTCTTCTATGAAAGTGTGTGTGTACGTATACCCTACTTGTGTTCAGTGAACATGTGTGTATACGCAGATTGGTCAAGGCGAACCTACGTATACCTATCTTTCTTCATTCTTTGTAGTCTGATCTGTGATTCTTTGCTATTGATATGCTGCACCGTGATCTTCCATCTGAGTGAGTTGCCATCAAGGACAACACTTGTATCATAATGCCAACAATTAGATTATGGTTATTAATTTTGTATATGAGTTTGACAAAGTGTAGGCAGTTGGGTGAAGAAAGGAATCAACAATTGAATGAATGTGTGACGACAACTCCATCTGGCAGCGACTGATCTATTTTGAATATGTTTTGTAATGATGGATGCACCCGATGCTCTTTGAACAAGAGTTTTATCAGTAAATTTATAGGGAAAAAACACGCAGATTTTTATCAGTAAATTTAGAAGGAAAAAAACATGTAGACTTTAATTCTAAAAAAAGTTCAATCATTTGTGCTCCGCTAATCTTCACGCCTTTCATATATGTAGCTCGCAGGGCTCATCCTTTTGATTCAACTTGTGAGGATCATCCAACCCCTCTAAGTATTGTGTGGTTAGAAGGCCATGAGACATGGAGACCCACAATGCTTACCTTGTGTCGACCCAAATGGATTATTCTTGCTTTACACTATATTGGTCCACACGGGGGATTCCTTTTAGGGTTGTAAGGGCAACCTTCTCTCTACTCTCTCTATGTGTGTGTATTGTAAATATGCATTGTTTTCCAGGTTTTTTAATGTGAATTTTAGTAAAAGTTATAAAATGGCAATTTTAAGACCTCTTCTAGAACAAAGCTACCACGATTAGTGGTCAAGAATAGCAGAAGACAAATTGAAACTGAACATCTCGTCTGGCATTGTAAAAGTTTGTGATCATAATGCACAATTAATTCTACAAATATTAAACATTCCTTGGGAAGAATAGAATATAAAATATTTTATTAAACGTCCACAAAGCCAAATGGTCAACGAGACAAAGAGTGTACATTTTTAGGAGGCTATATATCCTCTTGCACTTTCATAAGGCCACAAAACTCGTATAGCATAGCCATATATTTCATGAAAAATTCATTCTCCCTTCTACCACATTATTTATCGTTTAGCTAAACTCATTTATTACATATATTTAGCTCCTAATATAGTGATTCAAAAATGGAAATTATTTCCATACTCCCCTTTCATGTTCATCATACTTGTCTCGCAGACCACATTCCATGGCATTCATATTCTGCAATTCCATTGTTGATTCCTTAATTCTCAAGGACTTACAACTCGTCCACAAATTTGGTTTTAGTGCCATTGTAAAACTGGACAAGTACCTTTTAACAAATTTATGACTCTGCCAAGTTTTTATACAACCATCACCAAAATCCTTGACCAAATTCCAAAGGTACAATGACCTTGTACAAGAGGCTCCATCTTTTTAGCCATTTTCAGAGGAACCTTTAATTACATGTTATACTTTGATATTAATTGATTGCATTGCAATCATTTCAAAATCCTATAATTCTCATGCTTACAGTTGATATCTTATTGTTAAATCACAATCATTTGAAAATCTTTCTTTAATTTTCAATTCATATATTGGGATTTTCAATTTTCAGACTACATTGTTGAAAGCTAATTTCCTCATAACTATAGTGTTAATTGAATATGATTAGTGTCCAAATTATCTTAAAATGTTATGAAGAAAGAAGAAAGGTTTAGATCTATGAAGCTATAAATCAGTGAGTGACTAATTGGGCCTTTAGCTACACTGAAAATAGGAAGATTTCCTATTTATGGTGGCAGATAATGTGACCACTGAAAAGAAACCATCCTACTTGAGTATAGCTTCAACATCTTTTAGATGTCTTGGTCCTAGTATGGACTATGAATATTTAATGATCAAATTGCACAAAATCATTGCATACATCAATTTAGATGGTTTAAAGTTGGACCAAGTCTTACTAAGTAGTATGACATGTGTCCAAGGGGTATTAGATAGACGATGATCGGATGCGTCGTTGAGGCACTCCTAGATGTTAAGTCACTAATTCAATTCCGCACCCTATTTGGGTGTTAATCTTGGACATGACCATGATGTAGCCTCACCATTGTCAAACTTACAAAAAAAAAGTAGTAAGACAAGTAAATGAATAAATAAAGCACAAAAGAGACGGAGAGTTTCCAACTTAAGCTTCAAGTTTGCAATTCTCCTATCCAAATTTATCTTTATTTTCAATCGAGTGCACAAGCACTCCTAACTATATAGAGCGGGTTCAGAAATATCAACAAACCTTGATGTGTGTATATTTAAAGAAAGGTCAGTCTGTATTATGTTTGAAAGGCGTACAACCTCTTTGCGTGTAAGCAAATACTTTTTTTAGCATGCCCTTCATATAATCTAGCATCTAATGCTACAACGATTCTACTTTCACAGGCACGCGTTCTTGCTTTCTTTAAGTTATTTTATAGTCGAGGTAATTTATTCGAATCGAATTTTGAGTTGATTTGTTCCTTGAAGCTAGTGCTGCCGAGCAGATGGTTTCCCTGAACGAACAAATTCCACTTTCTCATGGTGCTCTAAACAACTAAGCTCCCTTGATTTGGTTAAATCAAGAGAAAGGCCCCGTTGTTTCTCCAACATAGACTTATGAAGAAGAATTATAACCTCCAATGGATGTTCTTCCTGAAACATCACCTTGATTTCCAGCAAAACAAATGTTGTGCATGTTGTTTCATTGCTGGAAGATGTTAAAAGTTCACGAAAATCTCCGAGTGCCTTCAAAGACTCTCCTCGTTTTTGTTTGTCATACCTACTTCCTGTTCTATAATTTGTACTCTTCTTTGCGAGCACTACATGTTTCCACACATGCCCTGCCATTTCTAGTTTGAGCGACCTCCTTTGTAGTGACGAAGGTGTTGAGCCAAACTCTCGCCGATTTCCACTGCAAATTTACCACATGCCTACTCCTTGACTTATTTGAAATGCCGATCTTTGCTCATCTTTGAGAGGTTAACGGTGCATTGAAGATTAAGGGCAATGGTATACAACAATACAAATTATTACATGAGTATCTCACCCATGAGCAGGGTCGAAGCCATATGATGACCACCTCTCTTGTGTTGTGACACTGTTTAAAAAATAAAATAAAGCATAGACACACGGCTTATTCTTATAAGCTCTGGACAAACAATGAAACCCGCTAGAGCAACTTCACCTTATAGACACCTTCAGTGTAAATATAATTATTGGTAATTATTGTTTCTAGTGATATTCATATTAACTACACATTTCTCAAGTAATTATATAAAGAATAAGTTCAATAATATACGAAGAAAATTATGCAATCAGGAATGGCTAGTAAAAAATTACTGGGGCTATATGTGTGCGTCTATGTCCAGAGATAGAGAGAGAGAAACCCTTCAACGTGTCGACAAGGTTATATACATACATGTATGTGTATAAGTCGTTGGAAGATCGAAGAGATGCTTCTGCATATTCGTGGGTTGCATCCCTACTAAAATTGTTGACCTAAACTAGGGTGCTTGTAATAAACCTCAACCCAGGTTGTTTGTAGAAATATAAATGCAAAATAGCATATACAAGCGAAAAGGAGATTGAACCTATAAAATATAACCCTCGTATCGGTGATTTCCAAAAGGTGGAGTAATTTTCATTACCGTGTTCGAGCAGCTAACCTATTATGAGCATAACTCCAAATACAATATCAATTTGAGAAAGCATTTCAACACTATTAATAGATTCTTAATAATAAAACCATAACTACTGCTGGCCCCATCATTAATGAGTTCCAATCAGCTAGTATTCTGTATTTGATAAACATGACTCTTTTACATTAAGTAGCTACTCATAAACTATCTTATGTGTCTTATTCAACAAAGTTGGCCGGATACTTAAATTGACTAACTCCTAAGTATGTAGGTAGGTTGGGTTAGTACGCTAACTTGCCGTCCTCCTTTAGATGCAACATTGTTCTTAAAGTTGGAGGCATAGAACCCATTGTAAAATCATTTTTTATTCCTATGTGACATATTTTGGCTGCATATCTTTCCATTTGATATATACATCTCAAACGATGATCGTCTTGTTATCTGATTTCAAAAGTTCCATTATGAAATCCATGGAAATGTCGGTCCAAATATTGGCCAATATTGGCAGTGGTCATACTACCCAACGGTCCTCTTATCTCACCCATGTTCCTTTAACAAGATTTGTGATTTCATCCCTTCCTTCAAGAAAGAGTGCATAGCTCCTTCATATGTATGCTATAACCAAAGTGACCACAGTGGGAGATGAATGTGGCTCCATTAAGACTCATTGTTTCAAAGTGGAATTTTGCGCCAAAAGTACGGACCCTTTATACTTGGTGGTATCTTGTTTCCATGTATATCCCTTGTGAGGTTTGGGACCCTAGCCAAAATAGTTGGATGAGTCGAGCCATTGTGTCGATTACCAACCTTTAACCAACGAATTAGGTAATGATATCCTTTCTCCTCATAATTCAACAATAAAGCAGACATCACACTGCCTTTCTTATATACGATCTCATAATCATACCAACCCATCTTAGCGACCCATTTGTGTTGCCCCGTGCATGATAATGTATGGTCCAGAAAATACTTCAAACTATGATGATGATCTTGATTTGGAAACACCTTCTGATAAGATATGGGTTCCAAGTCTCAACTACATGAAACATGGCCATCATCGCTTTCTCATCTCTTTCTCACATACGGATTCAACCAAATTTATGTCAATTGCATCAACCTAGCTCCCCGGCCCCTACGTGATGCACCGCATTCCAAGACAAAATTATCAGTGAAATTGGGCACTACTAAAATGGGTGTAGTGCCTGTAAGATTTTGAGATCCACAGATCTAGATCTGCAAAACAATAAACAAGCTTGCAAGAGAAGGAAGGAAGCGAGCAAGAATAGAGAAAAGAATGAAATTCCGTTTATTCTACAATATTGGTTTAGAATATATACATAAAAGCAACTAAGTTAAGCTTAGTTGTGCATGCAATAACTAAAGCTAACTAAAGCTTGTACATGCAAGCAATAAGTTAACTGGAGCTAATCTAGATGCATGTACACTTAACACAGTTAGTCTAAGTGCATGCACACCAACACCCCCCCTTAAGCATAACTTAGGTGAGTGTGATGCAAAATGAAT
Source organism: Pinus taeda (assembly GCA_000404065.3). Taxonomy (NCBI): domain Eukaryota; kingdom Viridiplantae; phylum Streptophyta; class Pinopsida; order Pinales; family Pinaceae; genus Pinus; species Pinus taeda. The sequence goes on from APFE031160125.1 coordinate 192,634, forward strand.
GAGTCCCGGCAACATGGCCATTTTAGGTACCCATATACAATGCAAAAAAAGGAGGAAAGAGGGAAAACCCAGTGGGAAGAAAACCCCCCCTCAAAAATATAATGTAAAAGTAGAGAAAAGACAATTGCTAGGCAGTCGTGTCCTTCACCCGATCTCGCAGAAATCGAAACTTCTGCCCTCGAGATGAAACTCCGGAGGCTGAGAAACTCGGAGCTTCTTCTTTGGAGGCATGAAGGATGTCATTTGGATGGCAGGCATGTTGGAAGCAACCTCCACCATCCAAGGGCTTACTCTTTTGACACTTTGTAACAAATCTGGCTCATCCCACGTTACCTGGAGAAGGTGCCAGGGGGATTTTGGCCAAATCACGGGGTCTACGTACTAAATGGAAGAAATGGTGCCCATGAACCAACTGATTCTGGAAGAGTCCTCCGTCTCGAATGTCATCTTGAAACGCATTCCTGCAGCCCACTGCAAGCTGAGAGCCGCATTCACAGACTGCGCCTTCACACAGAACTCAAGGGTGCTCGCGCGGGGGTAATAAACAGCTTCAAAGGGCTGCCCCATGGCAGCACGGGTCGCGGCTTCCACAACAGATTTCGCAGCAATTTTGCCTCTATTTCTAGCGAAGCCCGAACTGCTGGACCTGATAAGCCTATTGGAGCTGTCAAGGAAGTCAGAGAAATTATCATAAGGACCTCCCTTGAGGGACGAAGCAGTGGTCCTGTAAGGATTCGATCCCGGCCAATGCCAGGAGCCAAACTCCGTCGCTGTGGAGGCGAACCCGCCGCCGCATCGGGTGGATCTGCGGACCTCGACGCAGAGCTCCCCCGTTGCACTCCATAGGAAAACGATGGCATCACCGAACACGAGCTTCTTCTGATTGACAAAGGTGCTCCATCCCGTGGTCAAGAGGTGGCGCTGCGGGGTCCCGCGGTATATGTGGCGGAACTTCCAGACTTCCCCATGGACATCCCTGGCAAGCACCGTTTGCACCGGAGGGTCGTTGGAGTAGTCGAGCGGCCTGTTGGCGAAGAGCGTCCCCTTCTTCTTCATGTTTCGCGCCATGACACCCGCGCTGTAGATGGTCGTCATACGACCGGGGGATCCGGGAAATAACCCCGGGGCGCATCGATCAGGATGGCGTCCCATTTGGTGCTGTAAACCTCGGGCGGCAGGTTTCTGAGGGCGAGCTTGCACGCCGAGGTCTCCAGTTCGAGACTCTACCCTGAGGACCGGCATCCTCCAGAGCGAGCGTAGGCGAGGAGGTCGTCGGCCTGCGAGACTGCGGTGGAGTATTGGACATGGTAGGCTTTCAAGCTCGGGTGCTTCCTTGCGATCTGCGTGATCCAGTCCTTGTCTTCTTCGAGAAAAACAATGCAGCCACCATAGTTGAGCGTGGCCTAGAAAAGACTGTCGTAGCCGAGGCCAAAGACCAGGAAGTTGCAGGGGCTCCTGGAATCCATGTAAGATTTTTGAGATGGCTTCCCATTCAGGATGTCCATCTACTTCTGCAGAAGTATGATCTCGATGTTCAACAACTGGTGGTCTAACAGGGGTCACAGGAAGAGACTCATCATCATCAGAATGTTGGTCTGAAGTTTCATCTGCATACTCATCAATGAGTGGTGATGGAAACTTGGTAACAAGTTCATCTACTGGTGCATGCGAAATATCTTCGTCAAACTTTACAGTCATTTCTTCATTTGCATGAGTAAGTAGCAAAGAATCAACTTTACTGTGACCAAGAGAAAAGAGAAAAGATTGCCATGTTTCATCCTGTTTTCCAAACAATCCTTTCAAAATTTTCCATATTTCATTTGGAGTTGAACATGATTCAACATGAAATAGCAGTTCTGGAGAAATAGATAAACATAGGATGCCGAAGGCCTCGTCCATGCGATTGAAATATTTTGATTTCTCTATTGCCGATGTTGGTTCAACTTCCGTTTCCATGGTTATTCGAAATAAGCCTCTACTTCTGAGATGAAGTTGAATCTTTGGCTTCCATTCGAAATAATTATATGGAGTGAGAATTGCCGATTGTGGAAACTCCAATTGAGACTCCATTCTTTGTTGTTGCTTCAATCTTCTAAACCTGCAAATAAAATTGCTTGTGCACTGATTACAAATCCCTGTGCTCTGATACCATGTAAGATTTTGAGATCCACAGATCTAGATCTGCAAAACAATAAACAAGCTTGCAAGAGAAGGAAGGAAGCGAGCAAGAATAGAGAAAAGAATGAAATTCCGTTTATTCTACAATATTGGTTTAGAATATATACATAAAAGCAACTAAGTCAAGCTTAGTTGTGCATGCAATAACTAAAGCTAACTAAAGCTTGTACATGCAATCAATAAGTTAACTGGAGCTAATCTAGATGCATGTACACTTAACACACTTAGTCTAAGTGCATGTACACCAACACTATCGTTTCAATGATTCCACCACCGATGCGATGTGGACTCTCTGCTCCACTGCGACTTGATCCACGCCGTTGACCTAATACTGCTTCCCGAGTCTTCCGAAGTCTAAGATTTACAATTCCTTCCAATTTAGTTTGAGATTTCGACCATACTGCTTCCCAAGTCTGAGATCCAGATGGAAAATATCACGAGCTTTATGCAAATAGTATGGCAGTGTAAAATAAGGAAAGTAGTCATGTTATTTATTAAATTCTAAAAAGTCCTATTAAAATAAATGGTACAATAAAACTTGATCTCGTAACTTAACTTGGATGTGAGTTAACCCATTGAATCAAATTATTCATTGCCATTCTAATATTTTTCTCCTCCGTAAATATAAAATATAAACACAAAGTACACATTAAAATTCTCCAGTAAACATGAATTTTAGTGAGGATTTTGAAAGTACATATATTTGATTTCACATGAATTTTAAAATTTGTATATAAACAATCTAAACATCTCATTCAAGATAACTTTTTCTAATAAAAGTTAAAATCGAGGGTAAATTGTTGTATTTTCAGAAGTTTAATTAAAACAGTTGGATTAAAACATTGGAACAAATCGAGGTGGCTGCTCATGACTACTGGTCAAAATTTAGGTATTTATTCTGAGTAATAACTATGTAAAAACCTCTCTGGTTATCACTAAGACGAAGGACTGCTTTATCGCTTATCGGGCAGAGGTGCCCCTGAAAGAAATGCCCTGAAAAACACAAGAGGAAGATTGCAATCGAAAATAGGTACAACATGCCCGACACCATAAAAGGTTGAAAATTTCAGACCTTCATAGTCTTAAGTCCATCCAACCACCTGCATGAGTTAAGACAACATAGCCAGAAACAAATAATGCTAATTAATAATGTAAGTAAATCTTTCAACAAATAAAAGTAAGCAATAGCTTCACTATTTCTTGACAACGAACTTATAATAGGTATTATCAGATTTTAGAAAAAGTTAAAGCGAAAAATGTATAAAAGATTTTTGTTTGTTGCTCATGAAACCAAGGTTGCCATACTTTTTTAATAGGAAGCTTAAGTTACTCGATACAATATCTAGTCGATATGACTGAGACTCAGTGTATCCATATCTCCACTGCAACATTTTCAATACACCAAGAATCATCGTATAATCAAACTTTTACTTGCAAGGATTTATTGCAGTAAAAACTCAAGGTGTTGGATACTGCGGGTCAGCTGAGTTTTGTATGGCAATGCTTGCATACCTATATACCCCCATATGCGAAGGCCTCCTGCTATGAGTTTTTGATATATAGGGAGCACAGAGTCTGGGGAGAATCACATCCTGCATTGGAGAAAAACCAAAAAAACAATCAGAAATGGTAACCCATTAGGTCAAAACAATAATGAAAAAACCAGGTAAAGCTAAACCCTAGTTATTTACGTGTAACTCCGCAGCGATTCGTTCATGGCGTTGAGCAGCGCAGGTTGAGTAAACGCCGACAACCTGTCCCTGCAACTTGGGATAACTACATGTTACCAGGTTGCGCAGGAAAACTGTTGTTACATCTTCTGTTGTTTCATATTCTTTGCACAGTAAAATTTTAATCGCATTTGGTAAAAAATTATTTTAAGTAGGGTTTAAACACTCTTTTAAGATATGCAAGGAAGTTATGACTTTTAATTTCAGTGATTGATCTATAGAAGTTATGGCTTTTAATTTCAGTGATTGATCTAGTAGAGACTACAACTATATACTGGCATCTTTGAATTCAGGCCATCCAATCAAAAAAATTAATTAAGAGAATGATTAACTTGCGGATTCTCTTCTCATAGGGTATAGCCTATCCACGTAATAATAAGAGTATTTTGATTTTTTTTTATGTATTTTTAAATGATAATACATATAATGGGATAAATTTGATTATGAGATGAAACAAAAAATATTGATTTTAGATTAATGATAATGATGATTGTTTGTTATATTATATGATTGTGTTTATTAGATGATAGGAAATTATAATGGTATTGCTTTTATTTGTGAATTATACAATAGTATTTGTTATGTGGTATTATGATGAGGATGATATTGTTTTTTTTAAATTATATGACAATGTTTTTTTGGATGGTAAGATGATGATGTTGGTTATGTTTTTGCTTATGAATCATATGATTGTGTTTTTTTAGATAATATCATATTAATTTTGTACTGTTTTAGTTTGTTAGACACACTCATCGATTTAACTAAGATTCTACTAATGGAGCTGGAAAATATGTCATTGAGTTGTCAAGCAAGCCTCAGTTTTTTCAACCAACCCTTATAACCCTCCCTCTTAGGACCACATTTAGAAAGACTTACAAAAACTACCAATGTGAGGACCCTCCCTCTTAGGACCACCTTCAAAAAGACTTACAAAAACTACCAATGCAAGGAGATGTTCCGATAAAGAAAAACATAAAATATTGATGGATATTTTTTAAGGATAGGTAGCTTATGAAATATCTATACACCTAATCTAGCTTTTGCTAAGGAACACTACTCTCAATCCAAAGGGCAGCACCTATACCAATTCCAAGGTAAGCATATGCTTTCTTCGAAGGATGGTTGCTTCCAAGCCCACCTGGTTGTTTGAGTTCGATCCTTAGAATTAGTGTAATCAAAATCCTTCAAAACCACCTTTAGAACCATTGCACATGGTAAAGCCAATGGGACCTATAATAATCTTTTGGAAACTCAAGAGTGGTTCCATCCTCCCCTTGACAATGTTTTCCTTGTGAATCTTTTGTCTAGCTCTTTGAAGTTGTCCTTTAAATTGCATTGACTCAACTAGTGTAAGCAACAGTGTAAAAATTGATCCATTATGTCTTCACAATTTTCCCTACTCAACATGAAAACATAATAAACCAACAATTCCCTCAATACTCAAAATATTAAATAAGGAATTATATAAATGTTATTGTCATCGAAAATTTGAGAATAGATTTTTCTCAATTTCTTTTCAAAATAATCTCTATATAATATTTTTTACATAAATAAGAGCTTTACATTTATTGATTTAAAATTTTCAGATGGTCTTCTCCAAACTTCTATTCTTAATGTGCATATTTACATTTCTAAGGGATACTGCTAGTTATTTTTTAATTGCTGAGAGGAAATTTACGTTTAAGATGGAGCAATTTGATCCATTTAGTAGAGAAAGGTGTAACACGTTTAGTATTATACAGGTAATTTAAATTTAAATAGCACGACCTCCTTAATAGCTCAACATGATCGGTTAAATCTCTTCATTCAATTAATAATTTTTTCTATATAGGGATAAGGATCCACGCTTTAGCACGTACAATTTCATCAGTTTAAGAGTAAGTAAGTGTGGCACGTTTAACAATATATTTATTTTGATAAAGTCTCTCAGTTGGTTGATATTTCCAATCATCTAATGTGGTTTAAAATATAGATATTAGAAATCAGTTAAAGATTAGTTGAATTAATTAAAGATTAGTTTTATATATATATATATATATATTTCCAACCATCTAATTGGTTTAAAATATAGATATTCGAAATTAGTTAAAGATTAGTTGAATTAGTTAAAGATTAGTTTTATATAATATATATTTATTTTGTTTATTTTATTCTATTCTATTCTATTCTATTTGTTTTCTTAATTAAAATAATATTGAATTCAAATTAATTAGATTAAGTTAATATAATATAATAAAATTGAATATTTGTAAATATAAATCACAATTAAAAATAATTTTAATATATTTATCAAATGGTTATTAAATAAATAACTAATAGTCAACAAATTAGATTCAAATATTATTATATTAAAATATTGCAGAATATTTTATTATGGAAATAAAAAGGATATATATATATATAAATATATTTATATTATATATATATATATATATGAAGAGAGGTTGGGGATCCAACTTCTACTTAACTTGCATTCATCGTCTTTGTTAAGATTAATATCACGGTTTTCAATTCCAATGGCCTCACTAAATTTCCTGTGATGGAAGTGATCAACCCTGGCGATGAATCGAGAATCCTCAATGTAGCCATGGTGATTGGATTTCACTGCATGTTCTGCTAAAGCTGAGGAACGAGAATGGTTTTTCTTAATATCTACTCCATGTTCTTGGATTCTATGGTTAATGAAGCGATTAATTTCCCCAATGTAGGGAATCCCATAAGAATACAAGAAGGAATAGACTCCTAAATACATGATAGGGGTCTACTCCAACTCGTGTTCTTATGGGATTCCCTACATTCAGGAAACCGGTCGCTCAATTAATGAGAAAATCCAAGAACATGCAACAGATATTAAGGACAACTGTTCTCATTCCTCAGCTTTAGTTCAACATGTAGTAAAATCCAATCACCATGTTTGCATTGAGGATTCTCAGGTCATCGCTAGGGTTGATCATTTCCATCATAAGAAGCTTAGAGAGGTCTTTGAAATTGAAAAACGTGTTATTCATCTTAATAGGGACGATGGTTGGAAGTTAAGTAGAAGTTGGATCCCCACTGTCTCTTAGTATTATTATTATTATTGTTATATTCTTTGACTTTCGTATTAAAATATTCTCCAATATTTTAATATGATGATATTTGAATCTAATTGTTGAATATTAGTTATTTTATTGAATAACCATTTGGTATAATTTTGATTATATATTTACAAATATTCAATTTTTAGTATATTATTATTAAATTAATCTAACTAATTCGAATTCAATATTATTGTAAGAAAAAATATAAATAAACGACAAATTTCTAAGAGCTATTTCCTAATGGTCTTTGCTATTTAGGCTAACTTTGGAACCAGATGCATCTTTTCTCTTCACCTTTGTAGTGAGTATGAACCACATTAGATGGTTTGAAATGTCGACCAACAACTTCTGATGTGATTAATCCGAAAGACTTTATCAAAATAAGTATGGATCACAAAAGTTTAAAATCAAGATATTAGTTATTTGAAAATAATTAAATGACATTCATACGAACCTGAAGTTATTGAAAACCAAATTACTCTCTGCAAAGTGGTGATTAAACATCCTTATCCAATAATTCTCTCGTTGTACGATATATTTGCATTATGTACTAACAGAGATTCTAGCAAGGTTGGGATGAAAGGGGTCTACTACATCCCGTGTTCTTGTGGGATTCCCTACATTGGGGAAACTAGTCGCTCCATTTACCAAAGAATCCAAGAACATGCAGTAGATACTAACCATAAATTTTCTCATTCCTTAGCTTTAGTTGAACATGCAGTGAAATCCAATCACCATGTTTGCATTGAGGATTCTCAGGTCATCGCTAAGGTTTGATCACTTCCATCATAGGAAGCTTTGGTCATTGAAATTGAAAAGCGCCTTATTAATCTTAATATGGATGATGGTTGGAAGTTAAGTAGAATTTGGATCCCCACTCTTTCTTCGTGTGTGTGTATTATTATATATATATATATATACCTCTTTGACTTCCCTATTAAATATTCTCCAATATTTAATATAATAATATTTGAATCTAATTGTTGGAATATTAGTTACTTATTTAATAACCATTTGATATAATTATGATTATATATTTACAAATATTAAATTCTTACTATATATTATTAAATTAATCTAACTAATTTGAATTCAATATTATTTTAATTAAAAATATAAATAAACTAATAATTCCTAAGAGTTACTCCCTAATGGCTAACCCTTGAAGCAGATGCATTTTTGCTATTTAGGCTAACTCTGGAACTAGATGCATATTTGTTATTTAATAGTCTTATTGACTAATTTTTTCAACTTTGTAATGAGTATGAACCACATTAGATGGTTCGAAACATCCACCAACAACTTATGATGTGATTAATCCGAAAGACTTTATCAAAATAAGTATGGATCACAAAAGTCTAAAGTCCATATATTTGTTATTTAAAAATAGTTCAATGACATTCATAAGAACCCTGTGTTATTGAAAACTGAATTACTCTCCACAAAGTGCAAAGTGGTGATTAAACATCATTATCCAATAATTCTTGCAGTAAGAGATTGATCTATTTGCACTATGTACTGAGAGAGATTCCAACAAGGTTGGGATGAAAGGGGTCTACTCCATCCCTTTTTCTTGTGGGATTCCCTACATTAGAGAAACTTGTCACTCCATTAACGGGAGAATCCAATAACAGATATTAAGAACAACTGTTCTCATTCCTGAGCTTTACTTGAACATGAAGTGGAATCCAATCACCACGTTTGCATTGAGGATTCTCAAGTCATCTCTAGGGTTTATCACTTCCATCATAGGAAGTTTAGAGAGGTCACTAAAATCGAAAAGTTTGTTATTAATCCTAATAGGAATGATGGTTGGAAGTTAAGTAGAAGTTGGATCCCCACACTCTCTTCGTTATATATTATTATATATATATAATATATATATATATATATAATATAATATAAAGCTTTGAACTCCAATTAAAATATTCTCCAATATTTTAATATAATAATATTTGAATCTAATTAATTGAAAAATTAGTATTTTATTTAATAGCCATTTTATATAATTATGATTATATTTACAAATATTCAATTCTTATTATTATTATATTAAATTAATCTAACTAATTTGAATTCAATATTATTTTAATTCAAAATATAAATAAACGGTTAATTTTTAAGAGTTATTTCCTAATTGCTAACTCTTGAACCAGAGGTATTTTTGTGGTGTAGGTTAACTTTGGAACCATATGCATATTTGTTGTTTAAACATTCTAATTTACTATTTTTTTCACATTTGTAGTGAGTATGAACCACATTACATGGTTCAAAATGTTGACCAACAACTTATGATGCGATTAATCCAAAAGACTATCAAAATAAGTATAAATCACAAAAGTCTAAAATCAAAATATTCTTTATTTAAAAATAGTTAAATGACATTCATAATAACATGAAGTTATTGAAACTGAATTACTCTCCACAACACAAATTAGTGGTTAAACATCCCTGCCATACGAGATTGATATATTTGCATTTCAAGCAAGGTTGGGAACGGAAGTTGGAATTTTAGCTTGTGAGATTGATGTATTTGCATTATGTACTAACAGAGATTCTAGCATGGATCAGATTAGAAGTTGGCATTTTGTTTCAAAACAAACAGATTTGAATCAAAATCAAGCTTATCAGGTTTCCAAGGTTTGATTCATATTTCACCCCGCCATGCAATGGCAATTCCATGCTGGAAGTTATATTACTGTTTCCACTTAATTTCACCAGAACTTTGACTGGGTTGCTATTCACTGCTAAATTATGTAAATACTCCTATCATTTATGAAATCCAACATCAAAATAATAGCTATATTGCTAGATTGGATGGAAAACTTGTTGATCTTAACAATGATTTCTACTTCCTCTACTTTTTACTTGGCTCTGATATATGACACTCTTTTCTCATGAAAGATATACACAAAATATTTAGGTATCTATTTTAATATATGTGCTAGTAGGGATTAAAATGGGAAAACCTAACCGGATTTTGTTGAAATTTGTAGTTATCTGTTATAGTTTTGAAATTTTTTCTGATATATTTTGTGATGTGAATTGTCCAGGTGTTTGTATAGTATTTTTATAGAAAATAATATAGAGTAGCGAAATAAAATCAATGAGGATTCTCACACAGATGCTTTGAGTGCATACATGCGATTCCTACCTTGAATAATTCTCTTCTCCAGTTGTTAGATAATTGTTCTATACATTTCAGGGCCGACCGCAGAATTTCTACAAACTCAGACTCCCATCAAAGCATACAAGTGACATATTATGGCTATCTGATACCTACTGGCTCATAACCCATGATCATGCATCATTTACAGGAATTCCATTCATACAATATAACGAACTTCTCTGTAACTATGCACATGGAATGCCAAGTAAACAATTATTATATTTCTCTCTCTGATCATGTAATTAATGCACAGTGCCTTATACATCAAACCCTGACAACGGTGCACCTATTGAAACTTTAACAATGGATACATCAAACCCTGACAAGGGTGCACCTACTGAAACTTTGACAATGGCGCAATGGCACAACTACAGGAGAAAGAAGAAGATCAACCTCACTAGAGATTAAATGGAAACACCATAAAATTAACAGACATAAAAATAATGCACCTTTGCATCACTTGAAACATAAAAAAATGGTGCACACATTAAACCTTCACAATGGGAATTAGCGCACTCAAACAAACTAATTGAAATAGCTAATCCCACACAAATAGCTAACATTATGGTAAAAATCCATTCAATTATGGTAAACATAAAAAATCTGGTTTGAAAATATCTCACGTGTTGGAAATAATTACGCCTGCTTGACAGATTAATCACCGAACATCACCTCACCGCCATGACTTGTCCTGCATCGAAGAAGTGACACCACCATGATCTCTTCAACTTTCAATGAGTCATCTCCTCAACCTATTCAGCGTCAAAAAGGGAAATTTAATCGAGTCAGTTTTTGTATAAATTGAGGTGAAGCTTAGTCTATATGCATAGTCAAGGTTGTAACGCAGCAGTAGCTCCAAGGTATTATAGTGAGTGTTGCAAGGCAACTGTAGCTGCATACTATTGTATCATTAAATGAGTAGTTTTCTTTAACAGCGGAAGTTGTGTGTGAGACTTATGCACGCTGTGTTGTACTCTGATCATTCTTTTCAGCACAAACCGCAGACATTTCATAATCCCCTAACCACATTTCATAAGCGAGGAGGGTAGACGTTACATTAGCAGAACAACTTACGCAAGTTTGAGCCGGGAAAACTTTTCGTAACAAAGGAGTGCAACTTCAGATTATTTTAACCACAGTTACCAAATTCAAATTCGAATCTGAATTCGAATTCTATTCTATAGATAAAAATTTTAATGAAATTTTTGTCTTAAGAAAAATTTGATAATTTGATAGTATATATCTTAAATGTTTAGATACATATATTTTCTCTCCTTTAACCATGAAGTATTCTAATGATTTTCTTTCTAGTTCATTTTAAATTTTAATAATTTCTAATAACTCTAGATAGTATAACAACTTTAGAACTACAATTCAACTTAAAAAACACAAAAAAAATGGCTTTTTTTGTTCCCTCCAAAAGTTTTAAATAATTTATAATAACTTTAAATAACATGACAACTTAATAATTACACTTCAACAAAAGGAAAAAAATCCATATTTTCTCTTCCTTCAAAAAACTTAAATTAAAATTTTTAAGATTGGAAAACTATTTTTAGAAAATTTATATGGTAGATAAAAATAACTGTTCTAAATTTATTAATTTAAAATTTGTCAAAATAAAAATGAAAATTTTTCAACTTACCAATTATTTCTATTTCTTTTCTTTAAGTTGACAATTATTTCCATTTCTTCTGTCACTTTTAAATGCACATAATTATCTAAATTATATGTTTAGACATTAAAATTATATAGCCACCCATTTTGAATTCTAAATAAAACCATCCCTTCAGAAAACCAAAGCATACAAATCGGTATCATATGTAACCAAAATGTCCTAACTCTTTATGAGACAAATGTGGTAGCTATGTTTATAACCCTGGACGAATCAAATTTCGGAATTTTTTCCCTGATTCGGCTGAATTTGGTAGCTATGTTTATAACCCTAAACCAGGTTACATAACTCTTACCCATGTTAGTGTAGAATAATGGCTTAAAAAAATCACATTTTATAAATTATTTTTAATAAATTAAAATTAAGATCGTATCTGAGAAATTGAAAAATATTTTACAAACTTTCCATATATACCTCCTGAATTCCATGTAATATTATTCACGAACTTTTCATAATTTTTTTTTAACTCATATATATAATAAAAATATTTCTAAATTATAGATAATTCATAATTTAAAATTTTGAAATTTATACACCTTAATCCAATATAAACCATCACTATATAAAATTATTATAATATAATATATATATATATATATTAATATATAATATATATATAAAAAAACTAAATAAACATTAATATATTTTTGAATATCAAAAATAAGAAGTATCATTAACAAAACTTTATTACTTGCACCCACGACCATCTTTAACGGGTTTGTAGAGTGTAATCATTGAAAGTTGCTAGGTCGGAGACGAATACACTTGATAGCGACTTCCACTATAGGAGACGAGTGCCGTACCATGGATGGATTTGTTTAGAAGCAGGGGCATGCTCTTCTATATATTCATGCAAAATAGGTTTTGGTTCATTGATGTATCTATTCAAGTTGCACCATACACATTTTCAATCAACAAGGAGTCTGCAGGGACAATACAATACAAACACTTAAAGTTTTAGTAGTTATCAACCACAAACAATTGGCTAGACAGGACAAGTAATCACTCTATGAAAGACATGTTTAGATTCTATGAAAGACATGTTTAGATTCTAGAAAAAATATGATAGCCCAGTTCTAAGTGCAAGAAAAGATGACATTTGTAAGGTTCAAATCAATAAAAGCAAAGATCAGACAACAGGTTATCATGCCTTATGGGTGAATTTACAGCCTTTGTTCATTTCATTCCTCTCAATCTTGATCTAGATAGAACATAGGAATAATTGGGGGAAGCCTATAATAAATTACAATAATGCACAGCCCAACTGGAAAAAACACAATACAATGGATATTGCTTATTAAAAGTAGACAATGATCCAATTTCGAAGAGATCAAGATAGAAGTTAAAAGGAGCATGCTCTTAAGTTTTCTTAAAGCCCTTTCACAAATGAAATTGCTACAAATTTTTTCAGCTGCACAATGACATTGCTTCGCAAGCCCTCAGACAAACTGGCTTATTGTAAATTAGTAGTCGTTATATGCGTAACCTCCTTGTCAAGGTATTGATCAAATGATTGTTTTAGACGAAATCTTCTCTACAGATAGTCTCTTTGCAAACCTGCAACCAGACATATATCAAATAATTAATGAGTCAGATTCTTAATTCAAAACAAGAAGCTTAGGTTTCTACTGTGAAGCCATCTGCACGACCTGTATAAATGTAGAAGCTCCAACAGGTGAATCATAAACTCCCGGGTTACCATGAATAGACTTCGACCGCCGTTCAAACTCAAAAAAAAATGTCATGTAGACACATGCCCTGCATGCAATGCCGGTTAGTGCCTGTTTCAGAATAAAACTATGGTCCATTAAAAAAAGATTAAAAATAATTGAAATTAAAAATTAAAAAAAGAACATCCAGTGGGCACTAGGGCATGCTAGCTTGGATGCAATCCAGTTGTCCCCATTGCATTGAGCCCATTGCTTTATATTTTATAAACACTGTAATGTGTAAAGGCTAAGGCTATGGTCACATTTTATGAACACTGTAATGTGTAAAGGCTAAGGCTATGGTCATGTTTGCCGTTTTTGTGTTACAAAGAGCTTCAAGAGGTGACCACCTTCTTTGAAGAAAGAATTAGGACACATGGCAATCATCTTTGTTTATCTAGGATGGTGTCTCGTTGCATCTCGTCGCAGGATTAGAGTTATGAAAAGGCCTTATCACATAAGGCTAAAGTCTTGAATAGGTAACGAACTGTGCTTTCCAGACTCCATTTACCATTTTGGAACCATTCACTTGTTTGTGAGCATATCTTAATTCTTTCTTTTGTGCTGTAGTGATATAGCCATTAAGCTTCCGCTAAGCTCCACTCTAGATATAGTTGTTTCTAGCTCAACTATTCCATCGGGGTGAAAGTATATAAAGCAATCCAACCAGTCTTGTGTAATGGGTATCTCTTTGCAGTCCAGTTAAATTTTGTGCAGCAGCGGCAGTAAGACGTTCAACAACGACCACCCCAAGACACAGAGAGGTGATGAAAAATAGATGGCACCTGTATACAAGGTTTAGGTACTTCTCCGGAAGCTGGCAAGCAGGGGAGGTACACTGGAGCCTTAAAGAAGCCTTTTCTAGATCAGTCCAGGTATGTATCATCTCTCCAAAGGAATTTTTTTAGGATTTAAACGCTATTGTGCAAGAAGGCGGTCACTCTCAAGTTACCCTGCAGATTCTTCGCAGAGTATGTCAGTGGCATTTCCAGAATTACCACATAGTTTTCTGTTTACAGAGTGTACCCACCCAGGAGCGGGACCGCCTCTGCAATTCACCTACAGAATTATTGTGCAGTATGGATCTGCGACCCGAAATTTGTTGGATTAAGACCTCGCAAGAAAATCAGAGATACGAATCCACAATCAACTTTTATGATAATTATGTAATACTAAAAGGTTAACATAAAGAATGACTGAATTCGAATCTTCATTGTTAATTGTTGAAATTTGTTGAATTAAGACCTCGCAGGAAAATCAGAGATAAGAAAATTTCTCAAAGTTTGAAACGAAATGCCAAATGGTGGGAGACCAAACGATTTACGTGTTGAAACTGCCAAAACTGCGTCCAGCCAAGCGGCCCAGAACACGAAGATAGGAACGGTCGTGTTCTGCTGCATGAGAGTCATTCTCTCTTTCACGCCACCTCGCCACTTGCAACTCAGCCCCTCCCCTGCCAACACTTGCACACAACACTTACTCCCAGTTCGTAATCCCTCCTACCTGTGCATTTTTGTCAAAGAAAAATCTGGATGAGCTGAATGAATTAACCCCTGCGAAAGTACGAAGACAAGGAATAAGGAACAAGCATTACAGAGACAAGTGTTGGAATTTAATTCCAACTGCATCACATAAATGCTGAACAAAGATTTGATCTACAGCAGTTATTTCAGATTGTTCGGTGCCGCAAAGTCTTCTGATATTTTCGAGCATTAAATTCAGAAATTAAATCCCTGCAGACAGCCGACTTATTTCCACCGAGAAAGACATCACCGCCTCTTCTGCAATAAATACAAAGATAAATATCAGCAGATCTTTTACTTAGTTTATTGTTTAATCAGATTTTTATTTTCCTATAAATGTAAACGCACAGCAGTTCTGTTAATACATCAGAAAGTGCAAGAAGGTGTAAGCATAAAAAGAATAGCAGTTCTGTTTTCTGTGTGAGTGTAAGAGATTTCTGAACAGCAGTTTTGTTTTTGTACTTTGAGAGAAAGAGTGAAGGTTAGAAGAACATAGTGAGTCTCTTCTGTAAATGCACAGCAGTGCTGAACCTGCGATTTTCTGAGTTAGAGAAAATCGATTTCTGGAACTGAAGCATTCCTCTTGTAACAACTAAGTTTACTGTATCAGTTTTGGTTACTGTTTATAAATACAAGTTTACTGTTTTGCTGATTTTCAGTTGTTGTTACACCAAGTGTCAAAAACACTTTGATTTCACTCTGTAAGTCTATTAGTGATTTGACGCCAAATTGTTTTAGTTGCTGTAACACCAAAGCGTCAATTTTCTTAAAGTGACTTAGCGTCAAAAACGTGTTGCCGTTACACCGAGTGGCTTGACGTCAAAACTCGCGTTGCTGCAACACCACGAACAACGTTGCTGCAACACCAAACTGTGTTGCCGCAACACAGTTTCTAGTAAGCAATTTTCTGTTTTTCTGTGTTATCAGAAACAGAGTGTTTTTCCTGTTGCTGCAACACCAGAATCCTGTTGCTGCAACACCAAGTCCAGAAAACGAAATTATCAGTTTTTTGTGCAAAAACAGAGCATTTTTGTGTTGTCTTTTTGTTGAGGAATTTAGCAGAAAATTCCAACATGGTATCAGAGCATTGTTCTCTGATATTTTGTGTTTGAAATCACCATAAAATTCCAACATGGTATCAGAGCTAGTCTAGGCACTCAGTGAGTCAAAAACAAAGTTTGTTTTTCACTATAGGAGCTGTAAGAACTTCAGAGAGCAGATTTTTTCCAGCAGAGAAAGTTTTTGCCTGTTTTTTATTTTACAGTCAGCATCTCTTCTTTACCTATACAGAGTTAAGATGGCAGATGCTGGAACAGGTTTGAAAAATTCCCAACTGCCACAGTTCAATGGGAAAAATCACAGTGATTGGTCCATAAAAATGAAAGCATTGTTTGCTTCTCAAGGAATATGGGAGCTGGTTGAAACTGGCTATGCTGAACCAACAGATGCAATAGCACTGGTTGCTTTGACAGTACCAGAAAGAGACCAGTTGAAGAGCGACAAGAAGAAGGATGCCAAAGCCCTCTTTTTCCTCTTCCAATCAGTACATGAAAGTGTCTTTCCACGGATTGCAGCAGCAACAAAATCCAAAGAGGCATGGGATATTCTCAAAACTGCCTATTAAGGCATGGAGAAGGTGAAGACTGCAAAGTTGCAGATGTTGAGGAGAGACTTTGAAACACTCAGCATGAAGGAATCTGATACAATAGATTCATTCTTCACTCAGGTTATTGGTCTGATAACCCAGATTAGATCTCATGGTGAAATTCTTAAGAAAGAAGGATGGTAGAGAAAATCTTGAGATGTTTACCCTCAAGGTTTGAAGCTGTTGTGGTAGCAATAGAAGAAACAAAAGATCTCTCACAGTTCACGGTAGATGAACTGAGTGCTTCTCTTATGTATCATGAACACAGACTGAGTAGAGGAACAGATTCCTCTTCTGAGCAAGCATTCAAGACGCAGATGTCTTTCAGCCAAAGAAAAGGCCGAGGCAGAGCAAATAACAGAGGTCGTGGAAGAAGCCAAAACAGAG
>APFE031160130.1:19799-46561 GCA_000404065.3 Pinus taeda
TCACCTGATTACCAGCCAATGATGTAAGTTGTTAACAGGTGCGAGAGGAATCACTGATAATGATGATGACCCTCAAGGTACAACAGTACAATTCACGTGGTGTGAATACATGAGTGAATATCGAACACCACGCAAAATCTCTTGGTCGAAGGCCATTGATGTAAACCTGTCGCCGGAAGTGAGAAACTTTCCATTGAGGCATGCAAGCTTCAAAGTATTGAAAGGGTTGTTCCTAAGTCAACTTCTTGGATAATGAGCTGATGTCGACAAGAAGTGACCTGTCGTAGGAGGGCCTTAATGAATCCCACATCTATGACACGAAATAGAGCAAATGATTTTGTGGAGGTGAAAATGATTTGATGATACAAGGTTCAGGGTAGCAGTCATGAAAGAATGAATCATGAAGGTATTGTAGCGGATGAGATGTAAGCTGGGTTGGTGAATTCTCTGAGCGACTTATCTTGAACATATCAGTGACACTGAGATGGATTGGTAGCATTAACCCCAAAAATGAATGGTATGGAGGACCAACGATGATATGGCCGGTGAATGGAATAACCCAACCTGACTCAATCATGGTGATGGAGTCAAAGTGTCATGTTTAAGAGTGACCTGCTACCAATAAAGTTTCTTCAAGTTTTCTTCCAAATTTTTCCCCAGTCATTGCTGACCAGTACCTCTTTATTTTTTTCAAGCTTTAGGAGGATAACATATGCTTGTTCTATAATTTTCCCTTCGGAAAACCCGTCGCTATGTTTTAACGAGCCTAGCGACAGTGAAACTCGCTCTTGTCTGCTTGGACAAGTTTGTCGCTATTGTTTTAACGAGTTTCATGACAAAGATAACTCGGTCCTTTTTAATTTTAGAGAGTCTAAAAAGAGATGGAAAGGAAACTCTAGTAATCCTTTTTCGTAATATAATCCCTTAAGTCTGAAAAAAGTATAAAATAATATGAAAGGGATGACTTTTCAATAGTTTTAACGAGCCGAACAAGACAAGTGCTCGATCTTTTTGTGTAATGATCCCTCAAGTCCAAAAAGATTAAAATCTAGAGGAGGGATGGCACTTCCAATCACTTTAAGGAGCCAAAGAGGCCAATTGCTCGGAAATCTTTTCATATTTTACGAGTTAGATGAAAAGAGCTTAAAGGAGACTCGTTTTTTGAGGAACGAGTGATATTTTCGAGTAGCATCTGGTTCCAGGTAAGGTTTGGAACTTTTCAATCATGACAGTGTAAAGAATATGGCTAATGAATCACCCGTCATAGCTATTCCTCAAAAGGGGGTAAATATTCAAATGGAGGCATATGATCGGCTAGAAAGAGTGGAGGTGATGGTAAGAACATGACCAAGGCTCAAAAGCTGATGATTATGTGATCGCAATGGTTACTTACCGAAATATGGGTTCATTTTCTAATGAGCTTAAACTCTGGGGGAACATTTTCTCATTGCTAGGTTTATTTTTTAACGAGCTTGAACTTCGCGTAAACCTGCTTGTTCCAGTCGTATAATAAGGATGTCTCATCGATAGGCTCATTTTTTAGGAAGCTTGCCCCATTCAAAACTTTTCTCCGAAGCCTTTTGCATGCAAGCTAGGAAAGACCAACTACTACATAAGGATTAAATAACTACTGGGGTTAGGTAGGAAAACTCTTCCTTTACTTTGCTGGTGCCATTTGGCCCTTGCAAACCAATCACCTAACTTAAGTAGTTGAAGTTAGTAGAAACTATGGGGTTAGAGTTACGTTGGTCGCTTTTCACTTGTATGTAAAAGGTTTGCATGCCCCCAGGTATAAAGAAGTAGAGTTTCTAGGTCACCATACAGAAGTTCTTGCATTAGCAAGATTGTTCCACCCACGTAGCAGACAAAACACTTCCTTGGCTCTGTCCATCGAAATGGACGAAGGTGATTCCAGTTCCAATCACCTAACCTTTGACGAGGGAATCCTATTCCAGTCTAATCCCATTTTCCTAAATGGACAAGTGTGTCAGACTAGTCATATATCCTCCATGGAAACCTACCTTATAACTGGGGTTTTCCTGCCGAAGCAGACCAGGGTGCATGCCTTCTGGGTTTAGTCACATTCATCGAATCACTCGTGCTCATCAGGTGTATGGACTAGAGATTGATGAGACATTCCTTGTGCAAAAAGACCAGTTAGGGATGGCACTTGACTAGTGGCTATGTTTGAACCAGGGAATGAAAGCTGGTCTACGAGTTGGACCAATCTGCCTTCATGCAGAAAACACATCACCCGAAAGAGTGAGGAAACAATAGCTCCCACGCTATAAATGTAGTCATGCCCAAGGTGTAGATTGTAATCTAAAGGTCCTTGGACTACCATTACATTCAGATAAACAATTTTCCTTCTCAATGTTATAGGAGAACATGGAAGGATCCCTAACGGTCATTTGGATTCTTTGTTGAAGCCTGATAGATTTTGAATCTCAGGCATAAGCGATGGCGAACCAAGTGCTTTCCAAGAAGTTGAGGAAAGGATACTCACAGAACCCCCTTCATCTATGATAGTACCAACCATGATCATTTTGTAAGCTTGTATTATGATTCAGAATGCTATATTAGATGGTATACGGGGTCTGCCTGGTAGATTCCAATCGAAGGAAACGACTAGATTGCTTAGAGGAGGGACCGAATAAATGACCGGGTAAATCTCTGACGAACTTCCTTCCTATGGTAAAGGAACGGGTAGATTGCCCCCATGTTCATCGGATTCTGTGTTGACGAAAAGAATTTGAACGGTGTCGTTCTCATTCTCTTTGGTGACTATATCATATGAAGGTAGATCTTCTGGAGGGCCGACTACAGTCTCGACCTATTGACTTTGGTCCTGTGTGGACTTAGAGGGTTTATCTTTTTTGATAGATGCTTCAACCGACCACAACGGTGTGTCATTCGGATTTTCAACTAGTGATGGACTCAGCAAGATTTTCTTGTATCTAGGAGGAAGCCGTAGTGGTGAAGCAAGACGGTTATCCAAGACTCTTTTAGCTTCGTCTAGGAAGGAACAACGATGGATGGCATGATCGCCTTCACACAGCCTACAAGGAATTTTAGATCTTCCTTTTTGTCCATTGACTTCGTTTCGACTAGTTGACGATGTACTTTCAACATGATCGTCAGAGGTTGAGGACACCGGATTGTGCAAGTGGGGAAACCAATCCCTTAAGATCCATGGGATGCAACGACAATCTCGATGATAGTGGTATCCCTTGCAAATGAAATATGGAGATTTAGGTTTGGATGGTGTAGTGTGTGGATTTTCACCTGATGATGCATGGTTGCCCCCTTTTGTCGTTGGCTTCTTCTTCTTCTTCTCCTTCCCTTTCTTCTTCTTCTCAGTTACTTGGTTTTTAGTTTTACTAGCTTCACCAAGTGAAGAGGAAGAAGGAGAGGGAGAAACAAACGAAGTAGAAGGTTGGGGGGTAACTCTAGTATCATCCAGTTGTTGATTTGATTACTCAGGAATCACGGTGTTTTGAACAAAAAAGGTCGAGAAAAGCCATGCTAGCAGACCAATTATCAGTTCTTGAAGGGACAATGTGGCCATATGAGGTGCACCAACATCTCCCCAAGAGGAGAAGGGACTAGGATTTCCCCCAAGGGGAAATCCTTGATTGGTGGACTCCATTTTCTTAACCTAAGACCAACGAGGGAACAACAATGTTATTTTGATTAAAATAAATTTTATGATGCTTTGGCACAACTTTCTTTTTCAATTTTTAAGATTCAAGAAAAAGCTAAAGATGACTCTATTCACCTTCGATTTTTAATGAGCCTAAAGCGACAAGTGCTCAAATGGACCTTTTCTTTTAAGGAGTCTAAAAAGGAATGAAAGTGACTACTCTGGAAATCTAGACAAAGGGATTACCAAACCCATCGCAAAAATGTAGAATACATTTTAAGGTACGGCAGTCAATCTTCCCAAATGTTGTTTTCAGTGCATTGCGATCGATAGGGTAGTAGACGCGGCTTCCTAAGGATAAAGGATATTGTGGTCTCCTAGTATATACTCGACGGTACGTGGGAGCACAAGCCTATACTAGCACTTATCGTATCAAAGAGGAGGAATCACCCAACCTACAATGAAAACAACAGTTACCAAGCTTTACGATGCCGGAATACATCTCTAGCCTAGACTTCTAGATGTTCTGCATTAGGTTCCAAAGTGTTTTTATGTTCATTGAAATTTATTTTACAGTTGATCTTTCTTAAGAAGTTTTCCTTTGAGGTTCACCACATGATGTAGATATACAATTCCTAAATATGCAATCTAAGATGATAAACAGTAGTTTACTTTCTTTTTGCAATGAAAATCCTAGCTACTAAGGAAAGACAAGCAAGATTCTTTCAACATAAAGCAGAGAGCACACACTAAGATGCACTATCCTAAATCAATTTTCACACGTAGTCTAAATGAAAATGCACATGCATGTATTTGTTCATTTCTTTCTTAATGTGTGAATGACAAAAAGAATGCTAAGTACAGATCTGAACTATTTTCCTTCAAAGCGACAGTATTAACAATTTTCTTTTCAAAAATGAAAGGAAGACTAAGATGACACTTTGCGATTTCGAATTGAAAACTATTTTTGACGCTTGAAATACTATTAATTCAAATCAAATACAATGGAAAAAATGTAATCGACTATCAAAAAGAGGAAGACTCTTTTCTTTGACTGAAAATGACACTTGCGACACTTTCAAATCAAAAGACGACAGTTCGATTAAGCTACTGTTTACAAAAGAGAACTGTAAATGACGAAAAATACATAAAAACATTCACAATTCTTTGAATAGTGGAGGTTGAATAATGCAAAGGAAGGGAGTTTCAAAAGTGGTATACTAATCACAGACAACAAAACTATTGAATAAAGCTGAAGACAATGAAGAGAAAACCAAAATCTAGAGGCAGAAATAGTCTTACCTAATCATCGTACCTGTAACACAGGGAAACAAGGATGCATCTCACCTGCAGCACACGGGAGGTGCGATGCGTCCAAATTGCCAATGAGAGACAGTGCGATGGTCCAGGGACGAGACTGGGCTTGGTTTTTGCTCACAGTTTGCAGCTTAGTTCAAGGGTTTAGGCTGAGCTAATGATAGGCAATAAACACAAAGCATAGGGGCTGATCTAAAGAGGTTACTGGAGCTACCACCAAGGCACTAAGGATGTTTGCAAGTCAGATGTTCAGTTCATAAACTAACCAGGATATTGACTGAAGCAGCGTTGATCTACTTTGCAGTTGCATAACAAAAGCAGTTCGAAGGCTATCTGGCTTAACTTCAGGCTCCATCTGTAGTTTATAAAGAAAATAAATGGAAACAAGCAAACAAGCTATTCGTTCCCCAATGGAGTCGCCATTTTGTTATCGGGAAAAATAGTGTCCATTCAGATCTACTAGTCCCACTAAGATGGGTAGTTATCTTAGAAACAAACAAACTAAAGTCACTTGTGTTTTCCTTTATGAGAAATAGATGAGAGAGAAGCAAAGAGTACCAACCTCGGTCTTTTGCTTGGCTCCTTGCTTGGTTCCTCTCCCCTTTGATAGGGCTTTGCCACTATTTCCTTACTTGCCCCGCTTCAAAGAACACCTGTAGAGTCAGAGCAACATAATACCATCAAAGCATAGAGATCTATGACCATAAATGATATAGGATCATATATATATTAACCATACAAATGCATATATCAATACAAGATTTAGAGATATACAAGAATATAGAGGAAAACTCAAATGGCTTTATTGATAGAAGTAGTAGAAGAGAGGATTACAATCCATTGATCTGACCCAGCGCCATCCTCCCAGCATTAAAGCCCTCTTCACCTCATGAAAAGCTAGATCACCCAACACTATGATGTTCCACAGAGAAACCAACAACACTTCCTTACAAGATACAAACTTCTAGCCTCTGGATCTCTAGGATGAGGGATCCATATATAGATATTTGCAGGTGGGTGAGTCAACTTTTGGGTTTTTGATAAGTGTCATTTCTCTGATATTTCTTGGTTCCACTTGGAGATTTCATGATCTCTTACTCATCCCTGGGCGAATTCAGAGAGGAAAGTGTCAAATGGGTAGTTTCTAGAAGATTCTCTGGGTTTCCACCTAGCCAACTGCCTCTACCATTTTTCTGCTCTCCCTCATCACACCCTATAGAAGGGCTTTTCAATATGCATCGTACTTTCTACATGTAGTATGTGAGATGCATCGCACCATTAGCACTAAGCAATCTTTATGGTCCAGTTTTGACCAGTTCTGAGTAGTTTTTCATGGAGAACGTCTGGGAGATGATGTAATCAGCTAACCTTGTTCCTTTAGGGTATGAAACAACACTTTTAGGGGCTTATAATCCCTTGGTTTATGGACATATGAGATTGGGGTTACAGTGCCCAAATATGTCTATAACAACCCTCCCATGATTCTTTAGATGGAATGGAAGGGCCTCATCAAGGTCGCAAAGTGAAGGAAAAAAAAGAAGGAAAAAACCACCTAGTGAAGCAAGGTACAAATTACATCTTGAATTTAATACTTTTAATATTATTTTGTTTTGAATAAAATTGTGGTATATAACATACTTGAAAATTTTCATAGACTCCCCAACATGTCGAAGGAAACCAAGGCAAGGATTAAGAAGCATGGGTAGCACAAACTGGGCTAGGGCGATTATTTAAAGCTATAGGTTTGAATTGTAAGTACACAAACATATTAAAAATGGTACATGTTATATCAACTTCCAACTTTCTGGTAATTGTGGTATCGAATAACAAAAATCAATACTCTTATGCAATGCAGGGTGATGAATTTGAAACTAAATCCACAGAGGAATACCTCCAAATTGGTTTCAAGTGTAGATTTAAAATCATAGTTGATCTCCAAAAAAGCATGGGGAAACCCTAAGATCCAATTTGAAGGAAAGGGTAAATACTAATCAAGCCCCATTAACCTTTCATTACTTATAAAATTCAATAATGTTTGATATCGACCATAAATCTTATGTGTTACTTTGATTTAATTAGTAGGGGATTAGCCCAAGTGTGGTATCACATTTGGAAAAAAACATGTTAGAAATCCCTTGTGTATCCAAGTGATAAAAAGTTCAATCCCTCGAGACATGTCCCACCATCCAAACAGAAAAAAAATAGTAGGGGAGTAGTACAAATATAAACAATCCCATGACTATTGAGTAGGAGTCCTCTCATAGTGTGCACCAACCATAACATTTTGGTGTTCCCCAATAACCCCATGAGAGTGGGGAGAAACCCCATGAAATGGGGTGAAATCCCAAGATATTGCATCAACAGATAAGGTACATAGTGGTAATAGGGTTGTATATTAATCATAAACTTAATAAATTTGTACTTATAAAGTATGTACTTTTAATTTTTTTTACTTATTCATTTATGATTGTCTACTTGTCAATTTTGTGGTTTCAATGGCATAACATGTTGTACAAGAGGATCCTCAACCAAAAGAGGACCATGAGGTAGTATTGCAAAGGTGTCGATGAGTGCACCAGGTAAATAATTACGTTGCAAATGTATTTTTTATTATTAAAAACTACTTCAATGATATTCAATAACTGGCCATATAAATTTAAAAAAAATTGTAGGCGATGCTCCCCACAACATCCTTGACTCCATGAGAAAATCATGACCAAGGGTGGAATGCATCAAAGGAGCCAATTACAATAATCATAAGAATAGCCCCAACTAGAAGATGAAAAACTAGAAATGGATGAAAAACTTAAGAATTATTTAGGTAGTAATAAGAAGAGGCAAAAAAATGATGTTGTAGAATGTTATAATGTATTGTATAAGACAGATCATTGCATAATATTTTTGAAGTATAAAAAGAAATATTGATGTATTAATATAATATTTGAATGAGTTATTCCATACCTTTTTTGGACATGTGATCACTTTAAATGAAATATTACATATTTTTTTGTACTTATGTTAGAAAAATATGAAATATACTTGCTTAGAAGTTGCCATCGGATGAATGTGAACACATATGTTTCTTTATCAATTTTTTGTTTTCATACAGTGTATGCATGAACCTTAATGTGTTGCTATTAGTTTTTATTTATAGTATATAGATTGGGTACTGGTGAATGGAGAGTGATGTGTGTGTGGGCGGTTACACCTTCACATGGTTTCCCTATTACAGTAGAGAATAATTTAGGATTTGGATAGTCTTGTAGCAAGCCTCCCATTAGAGGAAATTTTAGCCTAAAAGTACTTGTGAAGTTTTCATGTACAAAATATGTAAACTAATCAAAATCCTTTAAATTTAAAAAGAGATACATGTAAATATTTTGGAGGGAAAATACAGAAAGCTACTTTTTTTAATTGTAGTTTTGGCTTATCTCCTTATAGGCTTACTCAAATTCAAGTGTAAACACTCGTTGGATGTGGAATTAAATTCGACATCCAACGAGTACCCATTACACATACTTCTGAGAAGACCCACTTTCATAAAAAATGAAGATACATTAAAAAGTATGTTTTAGAAGTATACATAATGGGTACTCGTTAGATCTAAAATTTAATTCTGCACCCAACGGGTGTCTACACTTCAAATTTGAGTAAACTTGTAACGAGATAAACCAAAAATACAATTAAAAAATAAATTTCTTCTTTTCCCTCCAAAATTCATAACTCTTATTTTATTATTTTAACTGTTATTTTATTATTTTTCCTTAGGAGACCACTTTTAGGCTAAATTTGCCTCTAATTCTCATTCCAATAGACGAACAACAAAGTCAATTTTGACTTCATTGTTTCTCTGTCAAATCGAGGAACGTTTACTCCAATATTAGACTACTCCAATAAATTATTCTTGAAACCAAGAAGAGCTCATTTAGGTATTCATGTGCTTGAGTCTTTCTAATTTTTATTTAGTCATAAAAATGTTTCTTAATTTATTTTGTTATTTTTCTAATTCTTTATCTAACTTTAACACAATTTATGTGCACTATAGGTATTCCTGTTCCAGAAAGTTGTTATCCACAAATGTAACATGGCTATAAAGAAAGTGGACAAATTGCTATGTATTTTTTATCAAATGTGAATAACAAGATATGTCATTAAATGGTTGATATTGAGATTAAATTTGTTATGTAACCATCTCACAAAATAGAAGAAAATATAGATCAATGACTTAAAAATCAGCCTCTTCAAGGGGGCAACCTCCTTTACATTACACAAATGAACAATCCTTGGATGATCCAAATGAAAAAAATCCTTTCTATATATAGGAGTCTAGGGGGTCACAATAATAATCAAAGCCAGAATAAAAATAATAATATAAGGGCACAAATAATAATAGTGGGCTTCTATGGGGCACAATAATAACAATATATGGACAATAGGGGCACAACAATAACAATAAGGGCTATAATAACAATATTAATGGGGGATTCACTAGTATTTAGGGACCTAACATGTCCCTCTCCTTCAAAAAGGTGTTGTCCTCAAAACTTGAGTAGTTCTGGATGCTTCTGTATAAAATTCTCATCCTCCCATGTGGAATCTTCAACGGGTAAGTTCTTCCACATGATGAGATATTCCGAAATTGATCGATTTTGTAGCTGTTGAGTTCTTTTTCCTGTGACTGCTTTAGGTTCTAATATGATTTTTCCTTCCTCTTCAAGTCTGGCAATATTGTTTGAACTGGGAGCTTATCACCTATAACCTTCTTTAAGCATGAAACATGGAAAACTAGGTGCACTCGAGAAGCTATAGGAAGCTCTAATTTGTATTCCATAGTATCAATCTTTTGCAACACCTTGTACGGACCATAATACTTTGGTGATAATTTATTATCCTTCTTAGCTTGCTTGAGGGACATTTGTTTATATGGTTGTAACCATTGGAATACCCAGTCACCTAAATCAAAAAATTCATGCCTGTTGTTTCATTCTATTTTGCGCCAAAGTGAGGTTATCCTTTAAGAGTTTGAGAACTTGTTGTTGATGCTCGATGTGATATTCCACTGCTTGAACCTTATAATTCTCTCTTAAATATAATGTGATGGACAAAGGATGATATCCATAAAGTACCATAAATGGGGTCATATTTTCTGCAGTATGGAAGGAAGTGTTATACCACCATTTAGCCAGAAGCAACCATTTGAACCATTATGTTTGTTTATTAGATACAAAGCAACAAAGATATCCTTCCAAACATTTTTTTATCATATTAGTTTTCCCAAGAGATTGAGGATGATAAGATGAGCTATGAGCTAACTGGGTACCAAGACAAGAAAATAATTTTGTCCAAAAATTTCCAGTGAAAATGGGATCTCTATTGATTACAATAATCTTTGGGTTTCCATGCAGTTTTTGAATTATTTCCATAAATGAAATAGAAAATGTATTGGCTTTAAATGGATGAGATAATGCAAAAAAGTGTGCATACTTAGTAAGTTTGTCAACTACCACCATGATTGTTAGATCCCTATACTACTAGTGTAACCTCGTATTATTATTACTGCAACCCCCTTATTATATTGTTGTGCCTTGAAACCTTGAAATGTAGAAGGTGCATTGGTAAGGCCAAAAGGCATGACCAAAAATTCATAATGACTCTCATGAGTTACGAAATCTATTTTCAGAATGTCTTAATTCTTCATTCTGATTTGATGATATCCTGAATGAAGATCCAACTTGGTGAAGTAAATTGATCCATGCAATTTATCCAGTAATTCATCAAACACAGGAATGGGAAATTTATCTTTAATAGTGAGATTGTTTGGCTCCCTATAATCTGGACACATGTGCCATGATCCATCCTTCTTTTGCACCAATACTATTGGAGTAGAGAAACAACTTTGACTAGATTGAATTATACTAGCCTCTAGCATTTCTGTAACCATACATTCAATTTCACTCTTTTGGGCATAAGGATATCTGTAAGGTCGTTTGGAGGAACACTTCCTAGAATCAAATGAATAACATGATCATAATCATGAATAGGTGGGAGGCCTTTGGGAGTCTCAAATACCTTGGAATGATTATCCAATACCTTTTAGAGATTTGGATAAATAGATGATTTTGACGTGGGAACTTCTAACGAACATAATTGTGAAATTACGCCTCATTATTCTTTCTTTAGAATCTTTGTCATTTGGTTAGAGGTGATTATATTTGGTTTCCCTGCGATACCCCTTAATTCAAATTCCTTTCCTTCCAAAAATAAATAAATAAAATAAAATCATGAAAATTCTTGAAAATTAAAGGCTATTGTACCCAAGGATGGTAGCCATTGGACTCCTAGTACCACATCAGCACCACCTATTGGAATTGAAAGCAGTGGGCTATTCAATACATATTCTCCCGTGGATAGCTTGATATTATGGCACTTTCCAAAGTAATTTATGGTTCCTCCACTTGAAACCATCACTTAACACTCTAGTGCTGGATATAGGAAGTAATTCAATTCCTTGGCTATCTTACAATGAATAAAATTATGGGCACTTCCTGAATCAATCAACAATATTACCTTTTTCTTCTTGATATGTCCTTCTATCTTGATAGTTTGAGGAGTCTTAATTCTGGCCAATGCATTACAAGATATGGTTGGATTAATTCCTTCTTTCTCTAGGGTTTGTTCCTGGTGTATATCCTCTTCTTTTAACATTTCTTGTTCCTTTTCTTCCTCCTCTTCCCAATCTATGTAACATAATTTCTTCTCAACACAGTTATGAACTTTAGTGTATTTTCTATCACAACTGTAACAAATCCCTTTTTCTCTTTTTTATTCCAATTGTTGTGGTGTCAAACTTGTAGGTTTTTGAAGGCTAGGGGAAAGAAAAATTCCATATTTATAGTTGTGAGTGGTAGGTTTCCTTATTGCCATAATTTTTCTTTCCAATTTTCTTTCCAACCTGAATTCCTTCTCCAATGAATCAGGTTCCAAAGGTGAACCTCATGTTGGATGTTATCCTTTAATGTTCTTGAACACATCAATCCTATGCTCCTCTAGAATATCTTTTACCCTTATATTCAATTTTTGGAAGTCCTCAATGTTCTCCATCATTGAACCATTTTGTTTGAGATTTATCAATTGGCTAAAAAAGGTGTTGATTTTTGTATCCTCATAATGTGCTATCATTTCTTCCGTAAAAATATTCCAAGTGACAATTTATTTATGAGAGCAAAGCCATCGATACCATACAAATTGATTTGGTTCCAAATATAAAGTTTCAATGTGTACCTTTTGTGTGTTTTTCACATTATGGAGATCGAAATATTGCACCATCTATAGTATCCATGTTACGATATCCTTACCATCAAACTTCCTCATATCAATATATGGAACCTGGTGGATCTTCAATCCAGCATTAGAGTCTATGAAATCATTATTAACATTTCTTTTGTTCTCATTGTGAGTTTCCTTTACTACCCTTTCGCCATTAGTAAGCATTTCTTGTAACATTTTTCAAATTTGTCTTCAAAATTCCATGTTTCCTTTAAGTTGTTCTTCTATACCACCCATCTTAGCTTCCAGCATTCATATATCTTCCATGCATTTTTAAACCATCCATATTGCTTCCATGACTTTCTTTAACCATACACTTTGCTTCCAACCTTCTTTAAACCATCATCTATCTTCTATTACTTTGTGAGAGTGAATTTGGTTGCACTTGGTTCGTAATTTGATAATCTTGTTGCATTTCTTCCCTCTCTTTCATGAGTCTGCTAGATTTTCAGGTTCTCTTACTAGTGTTTCCAGTTTTTTTCGAGCATCATTAATGATAATTATGCTTCACTATGCCCTTTGAATTCCTTCAAACTAATTTTTCAAACCAAACTTATGCAAAATTTTAAAGAAACTACACACATTTTTTCACTTTATGGGAGCTCAATTTTGAATCAGTTGTATCTCTAAAATTGCGTCTTGCGATAGCCCTCCGATTCCTCTTTCCAACCCCACAAGTCTAATCAATATTAGATTCTCCAAGGGATATTTATGCCAAATCTCCCATGATGACTTGATTATAGACAGTTTCAGTAGAGTGAACTTGTACAAAGTGACATGTGTCACTATTTTGACCTTAGGACCTGAAGCTGATACACAAAAAACTAAAGGCCATTCATTTTATGTAACTTTTTATGAAATTTCAATCTAATGCTCAGACAGAAAGTTATGATGATTTTCCCCAGGTCACCTGTTTGAGATATAATTCAGGAGCCAACAAAAAACCTAACTTCCTTGGATCCTATCTCTGAATATATAGCGAGAAAATATCTAAAATTCAGACCCGAGGTTTATCGTGATTTCATTTCAAATGAGTTTTAATTTCAACTTCTGAAATGTCATAGGAAAAACGCTATAGCGAACATTCAATGATGGCATGTATGGAGAAGCAAAACCCTATAATCCAAATCTTTGATACCAAATGTTATGTAACCAACTCACAAAATAGAAGAAACGATAGACCAACAACTTCAAAATCAACCTCTTTGAGGGGGAAACCTCCTTTACATTACACAAATTAACAATTCTTGGATGATCCAAATGACAAAACCTCCTTTCTATATATAGTATTCTAAGGGGTCACAATATAATCAAAGCCAACAAAACGATAATAATATAAGGGTGCAACAATAATAATGGTGGGCTTCTATGGGGCACAACAATAACAATAAGGGCTACAATGACAATAGTAATGGGGGAATCACTAGTATTATAGGGACTTAACAAAATGGTAGATTAATTAGACTATCATTCTTCAACTAAGGGCTATATCACTTAGGCTAGAATAAGTTAGATGCCTTTCCATGTTTAACCCACTTAGTTCATCCAATAAAAAAATATCATACATACATCTAATTTTAGCCTTAAAACATTATGTAATGCAAGGCTTGCCAATTTCACAACTTAAGAAATATAGATTCAAGGAACAGTAACATTCAAAACACATTCAACATCCATAATGCACAACACATGTAAATGGGATGCACCCAAGAGAATCCTAAGACTATCAAACAATCTTGTACAAGCTAGTCCATGAAGCAACAGTGGGACTTCCTCCTATATGGCTTACTTCCATTTTATTATTAGTTAATTGAAATAAGTCTATCACCCTACCTAATCACTAAGCTTGGAAAAATATCACATAGGACTTATATGACTAAAATCTTGGCTTCTTGCGTCTTGTCCTATGCCAAAGAATTCCATGTAGTTCTAGATGTGCTCAAATTCCTTCTTAAACATATCTAACAACTAGGTCATCGATCCCACGTAGTTTCATAGTTTAGCTACCCATATTACTGTGATGAACTGAATTTACAAGTGCATTGTAATTATCCCTTTGGTGGGCTTGCTTGAACTCCTTGACATATTTGTCTTTCCTTGTAAATGGTAAGAAATGAAATAATTCCTTCAAATAGAAATAATTCTTCACTTCCCAAGACAACCTTTTGAAAAGCTTTGAAAATATTACCCATGAATATGGACTACACACTTTATTTATATTTAATTATGTTACGTTTTTCCCTAGATTCCATCCTGAGAGGATTTAAATAAATTATAGGGTTGGCTATATAATATTTCTGTCAACAAAAGCAATAGGTCTAATTTGGCTTCCAACGCCCCATATCAACTGCTCCACAAAGCCTTAGAATACTGATGTCTCCTACCATGTTTTCATAATACAACAAAATTACCCTACTTAGTTATGAAACTTGCAAAGTGGTGCACGCTCTTGTCAAGTTACAAATGCTTCATACTAGGCATCAATATTGAAGCCTTTGCAAAATATTTTATTATTGTGAAACCCCTTTGGATTATTTTGCTTACATGAGGATGGCACACCTTAACCATTACATTTATAGGCTTCTCTTATGGAGATAGTTTCTTCTTTAATATTTCCTAATGAACTTGTGCATTGCTATCAAATTTCACTCGTTTCTCTAAAAATCCTTCAAATCTTTCTTCAATTGGAAAATTGAAAGCCTTACTCACAATGTTCCTTATCTCCAAAAATATTATGCACCATGGCCTTGAAATGTAGCTTGGAAAGTTCACTACATATGTTTTGTAGAAATATATGTGAGTGAGTTATCCCCACTTTAAAAAGGCTGCATGCTCAACAGTTCAAAAAGGGAGACCCAACCAAAGAGAGTGAATCTATATGTTTCTTTTTTCTACAATTGCCCCGGTTACTATGGATGGTGTAAACAACATAAGAAAATAAAGCACCCTAAATACTAGTAACATACACTCAATGGCCATATTTATAAAACTTTGAAACCTTGTCACAATAATAATTTCTTGCATAGAAGGCCCCACCATGCAATCTACCTTTCCAATCAATTCCAAACCCCCAAAACAAAGATGGAAATCTCATCAGCCCCTAGCCTTTATTGCCTACTACTTCTTTCCTTAGGCAGATAAAGGTTCCTTTAAGATTTCCAATTTTACATATGGACTTCAATAACAATTATTTTATAATCTTTTGAAGTTAAATTTAGTTTCTGTGTCATCCTTAGATTGCTATGCCCACCCTCATTGGAGCTTGATTCAGACAATGTGTTGCCTAATGTGGAAACCTTTCCTAGAAGGATCTTTTCATTCAAAAGGATAGATTAAAAGTGGGCTTCAGATACCATAGAAAAACCTATAGGTAGGAACTTAGGAGGTTGAGATAGTGAAAGTTTTGAATAAAAATAGTTATGTTATTCAAAAGAACTTGACTTCATGATATAAGCATGCTCATTGTATTGTGGAATCCCTTTAATATATAAAGGTTTCCTATGGGGTGAGTCATCAAACTTAGTGTCATTAACTACATCTCTACTATCTTCATCATGTTTAATTTTATGTCCTTAACACTCAATATTAGTCTACTAAATCATAAAAAGTAGTTGATGGTTGAGTGATTGTATGTGAGATCAGTGTTTCTCTTCTCCTAGGTGTGAATGCCTCCTCAATGTCTCTAACATCACTATCTTTCATCTTGAGAAGATGTTGCTTTTTTTTAACCATCAAATATTTCTCTCTCCCCTTCTAATGCATTCATACCATATAATAGATGTTGTATTGTCACAAGTAATTCTATTTGAAGGTTGTTGATAAGGGTCCATCTTGCTCATCATTTTTACAAGCAATTCATAGCCATTCAATTAGCCTCTCCTCTTCCATTCATGTTTAAGGTGAGGTTTAATTATTATAAAAAAAAATCTGTTTCATGTTGTTCATCACTGACTCATGTTCAATCTATTGGAAAAAACTAATGAACTTTGAAAAACGTCTATTGTGAGGCTATCTTCATAAAGTTTGCAATTTTCTTGAATATGAATCTAAATATTTGGGGCTTTCTCATACATTCACAAAAATATTTTTGATCACCACAACATACTAGGTTGATAATTATTTAGAAAATTAACTATTACATAAACTAAACTAGTGAATACTACCACCTCAACTGGAAATGTAGATCCATCCAGCTCATCTGCAACATATAGTAGTAAACTTGCACACTAGGTGTTGATGGAGTTGTATCCATCATAATATCAAGTTTTTATGCAATCCATGTGTTATCTATATGGTTAGCCACCTCACAATCTAAATAACTATCATTTCTTGAAGTAGCCCAATGATTATTTCTATTAGAAATATTCTCATTTATTGCAATCAAACCTAAAACATTCTTAGAATATTTTTCATAAGAATCAAAAACATTTCATGTTAGTAAAATCATCCAAAACCCACATTCACAACAAATCTATAGAAAAAGGGCACCCTTTGTAGCCATTAATAGTATGCCTCTAATATTGTGATCCCATCATGAGCTTTAATTAATATGTTTCAATCATAATTTTGACAAATGTCATAAAAAAAAATTCATGGCATCGAACTACAAATGGCTATACTAGAGTTACAAAAATATTCCCTTATATTTTATTATAAACCAACCCAAGGATATTATGAGTAATCTCCTAAAGTATGTTGGTAGTTGAATAATTTTGTTGTTGACAAGTGAAGGTGGAATCGAAAAAATTACACTTCCAAGTAAAAAAGAGAGTCCCTAATGCTTGTGCAAATATAGACTGCTACAAAAAAATTCCATCCAAGCTTAAATGGAATATCCATATGTTCTTGTACCAAAGGCATGGATAAGGAAGGATTTGGAAACACAACCAAATTATGAGAAAATAAATGTCCTAGTGCTTTTTATATTTTGTTCATACATGGGAATTGAAACATATATTCCCTGTTTTGGAAAAATATCCATGAACCCAACTCAAACTGCAAATCACGGTCAAAGGAGGCTCCAAAATCAATTTTCATTTTTTTTCTCTCTATCTTGGTTAAGGAAACTCACGTAGGATATAATATTGGCATACAAGTTATAACTAACAAAACATTGAGAGAAATCCAAATCATGTAGCATATAATATTGGCATGCAACTTATAACTAACAAAACATTGAGAGAAATACAAATATAGGCATGGTTGCTTACTATATACCATTAAACCAATAATTCATTGTTATGAATTTTTCTCATTCCTTGCATTCACTGCTATCATCACAAAGAATTGAGCTATTTCACATTAAAAAAAAATAACACCTTTCTAGGGCTACTCATTATTGATAATTTAACTAGGATATCCTTGTATGGAGTGCTCCTCCATAGGCATTGAACATATATAGGGATTTTCTATGACTAGCATTTCATGTGTTTATAATATGAAGCACAAATAAAGTTTCAGTGACATTGAGTTCAATAGAGATAGATATGTGGTATCCAATACTATTAATTGTGAAGCCATTTGGCTTCACAAGTTGATTATTGAGATAGATATGAGATGTTATAGCCTATTTTGGTGTATATTGACAATCACAGATGTATCGAACTTTTTGAGAATCCAATAATCCATCACTTCTCTAAGCACATTGAGATTAGGTATAATTACCTTGAGGACAAGTTTAGAAAACCAAAATAATAGAGAGAATCAAGAAAAAATGGAAGCAAAATGGTGTTAATTTGTTTAATAAAAACATGAAACAAGAGAACTTGAGCAAAAGAAAATTAGTCAAACATAGTAACATCACATTGATGTAATAGGAAACATAATACAATGGAAGTTAACATAATACCAAGCAACTATGCTCCTACAAAACATAAAGGAGAAACACAATTTGCTTATTTTACAATTTTGGATAGATGCAACTCTCTACATATAATTTTTTACATTTTAAAATGAATTTCTACAAATTTTTCATTTTTCGTATTTTCCTATCACAAAGACAAGTTATTTGAATTTATAATGTTTTAATATAAGAAAAAATTTCCAAACTTCCACCCTATCAAAATAAGGTTTCAACTTTATGGGAAAAATACATAACATAAAATGTTAATAGGTCACAAGAATTGTAGACAAGCCCCGACAAGGTTAGCTACTCGCAACTTTCCTTCCATAATGTTTGAAGGCCGGTTAGAACTACTTAACAAATCTGTGAATTTAATATCTAGGCATGTTAGGACCTCTACTCTTATTACCAACATAAATGCATCTTTTGTTCAAATATATCAAGCATCAAGATAGATCAAAACTTGAGGTGTAAAATTTTTGATCATTTAAAATGGATCTAGATTAAGATGAAGGGAAGGGTAATAATATTTAAATGTAAATATCATATTTACAATATTTCTGTGTAATATATATCTCTCCTTTTATTTCTCTATATCACAACTTTTATATGAAGTGTGCATTTGAATATCAAACCTTTTTGCAATGATATTTTTCTCACTTTATTTTTTTTTACTTTCTATATAGTTGTTTTTGTTGAAGATCATGAATTTTAAAGGTGCTTGTGCCTTAGTTGTTATTTTATATATTTATATTTCATATGATTCAATTCCATTTCATTTTAGTGTTTTTATTATCCCTTTCTCCAATATTCCAATAATGTCATATAATTTCCTACACATTCGGCCATTAAAAATTTCATTAAAACTTAAAGCTAATAATATGTTGTTTCTCTCTTACCCGGAATTAACAACACCAAAAACTTGGCAATCCAAAAGCTTGTTTGGGAGTACAAATGCCTTCCACTCCCTTTCTTCTTATACCCTCTAGGTATAAAATAATTGAGAGAAGTTTCACCATGTTGCATTAATCAAAAGCAATGTCAAGGCCATGTGATGGCATCTTCAACCTCTAGCACAAACATCACCATTGGTATCAGTGTTTTTCATTATAGGACCTCTTTTGTTTGTGGTTCTTACATAGGTTATCTATTACAAACTAGCACTAAATTTTTAAACACCCCACCTTACCCTCGGTGAAGTGTTCACTTCCTAACCCAACTTCCCTATAACAACCTCAGGTTGATTTTCTATGTAAATAAAATAAGACCAAGGTCATGGGACATGTATTCCAAGATGAATGGAAGGAAAAACACTATAGTGGGCATCACTTATGGTTTATTAATTACTATGGGAATTGGAAAATGAAATAGGAAATACATGGAATATAATATAAGAAACAAAGGAAAATAGGAGAAAAGGAAGATGAACAGACGCAAACCTACATGCAAGGAAAATTAGAGAGAAATTAGAGGAAAATGAAAGAAAAATGAAAAAGGAAAGGAAAAGACTAGACATCAATGATAAAAAGGTATTAGATAAATAATTCACAACATTTGTTAGTTATAGCTTTGAACACTTTAGAAAGAAAGCTCTAAGAGATGAGAGAGGAATCACTTGGACAAGCAAGAAAGCAAAGGAAAGCAAGGGGGCATAAATAAAAGGTTGGAAAAGTAGCTACAACAAGATGACATTGCAGGTAACAGATTGCATGTGTCATTTCACTGCTGAGATTTGGATGCATGGTACATGAATTTGGTTATTTTGTGTCTTTGTTGTCCTTGGTTTTGGATTTTCCTAGATTTACAATGGTTTTCAACATTGCCTTACCATTTTGTGGACAGCCATGGTGTTGTGGGTTCCTTGTTTGGTTTAAGTTTTGGATAGCTGGTAGAATTTGGATGTTGGTGAGGTGGTCTCGGGAAATTCCCAAGGGTCAAGGTTGGAGATGTGATTTCTCCTAGAACTCTTGACGGATGAGTGGAGATAGAAAAATTCCTATGGGTATGTTGAATAAAGTTGGAGGCATCCAAGCTTGTTTGGTGTTAGTGATTTCTGGACTGGTTTAGGTGAAATCACTGTGGGTGAGAGTTAAGGTTGTTTGGCCTCTAGAAGCCTACTTGGTCTTGTTTTGATTTATCCCATGATATCCAACATTCGTGGTTGGAATATGGCATGGAGGTGATTGGCTAAAAGAGAGATTTGGCTCAACCCAATCTATGGTCGGGTGGTACATGGAAGTCCCTAACTTGGTTGGCATTTTCATATGTTAATATGATTTATTTCCTTATTGTGATCAAGGAACGCATGTACTAGTTATTGTGTTGATTTTATGACTAATTTGTCACAGATTCATTCTAGTTATATGTTGGTTATAGGCATGGTTGAATGATGTGATCTTGTTATGGATCGTGTTCATGATTTGATAAGATATTGAATTGTTATGTCAATGCATGGGCTAACTAGTGTTGTTGTAGCTAGTTTGAAAGGGAATCGAGCCTTCTTGATGATTCCTTGATGAAGTTAAGGGGACATTAAACATATATGCATTCATGACCTATAGTTACTATGTTTACCATGTGTTTTACAAAATATTCTCATGTGTTTGGTAGCTTATTAGCAAGATCTAGCCTTATTACTTATCATATTGACTTGTCACTACCTTTGACTTGATTATGAAAAGTTCTAGGCAGTGCCCTGTAGGCTAGCCCTAAAAATGTTACACTGATTTCACAACTGCATGGATGTAACTAGTAACTTTTGGTTGGAACTTCATAGAGGGAGGCATGTGCGTATGGGTGGAGCCTTCCGTATACACTCAAAACAAATTATGTGTGTGGTTGGGATATGAGATCAATTAAAAAGAATCTCCAGCTTAGGGTTTGAGCACAAGGGTTTGTGGTCTAACACCTAGGTGAGCTAATGTCCCTGAGAGGTTTCAATAAGTTTCTAGTTAGTGGACCCC
The DNA here is from genome assembly GCA_000404065.3 of Pinus taeda. Lineage (NCBI taxonomy): Eukaryota > Viridiplantae > Streptophyta > Pinopsida > Pinales > Pinaceae > Pinus > Pinus taeda. The sequence goes on from APFE031160130.1 coordinate 40,891, forward strand.
ACTTCCATAACTAGAACTTGGATGTTATGTCAAGTCATATTAACTCTTAGCTCATGTTTACCTAGAGAGCTTTTAAAAGCAGGTAAATGTGGGATGGGGTGGTTAAAGGGTAGTATAAAAGCGACGTTGCAGCATTGGCCCTCAGGGTAAACATAAATTGTTATGAATGCATGTAAGTTGTTATATGTTTATAATGCATGCATGTTAGATACTTATTGTTATGGTTATGATATCCATATATGAGCTGGTATGCTTGTGATGTTTTATTGTGCTAGTTTGGGTTGGCCTATGTAGATGCAATAGTCCAATGGGATACCTTGAGGTATGATTCCGATTATGTTTTACATAGCTAACAATGGCATATTGTAGGACATATAAGGCAAATAGATGAAGATAAACATAGTTGAATACAATTCATATGAACATCCATACATGCCAGAAGAGACCTCGATAGGATGGGAGAGATCAGTTGAGCAGCACAAAGAGGGAAATTTTCCTGGTTTGTCAGACACATTGAGAAGTTTTAAGATAGAAATTGTGAGTTGCACAGTAGAAAATGAGTTGTTGTTTGAGGCATAGGAAATTCTTTCCAGCACTCAACAAAATAAAGTCGAGGTTAATGTATTTATTCTTTAGAGCCTTACAAATTTGCAGAAGTAGGGACAGCTGGGGATCAGTCATGGATAAGAGGAAAAGACAAATTGTGCAAATGGAAGTAGGTCTTGGAAGGGGTACAAGATGGACAAGGATGATACAGTGAGAGGTGACAGATCCTTGGATACACCTGATAAGAAGGATAACACTCGTGGATTCTATTCTAGCTTCAGTTCTGAGAGACATCATCACCATCACTGCCAACATCCTTATAGGAGTGATATGGGGTGCTTTCCATAAGAATTCAAGAAATACAGGCCTCCTACTTTTGACAAATAAGTGAAAAAATTAGAAGATGCAGAAGCATGGCTACTTGACATGAAAAATTTCTTCATATTGCATGATTATTCAGAGAAAATGAAAGCCAAGATAGCCACATTTAGTCTCAAGGGAAAGGTATACATCTGATGGGAAGATCTTAAGCATGTTAGAGGCATCAGAAAAGAGGAGATGATTTGGAATGAGTTTGAAAGACTCTTCGGGAAGAAGTACCTATCTGAGAGGTACTATAGCGAAAAGGCCAATGAATTCTATGAGGTCAAGATGGGTTCCATTATAGATGAAGAGTACATGATGAAATTTCTAGATCTGTTGAGGTATGTGCCCTACCTCAAGGATGTGAAAACAAAGGTCCAAAGGTTCACCAATGGACTGCCATTAGCATTCAAGGATCGGATTAACTATGATGAGCCGCAGTCGTTAGAGGAAGTCATTGAAAAACTGAAGCATTGTTATGAGAAGTCTAAGCGTAAGCCTAAGTTCAAGAAGGACTGGAAAGGTAGTGAGAAGACAAAATGAAAATTACCTAAGAAGCGAGGAATATCTCAAGATGTAAGTGACAAGGAAAATGTGGGACCTCAAAATAATTTCAATGCAGCTGGGAGAGGACATGGCTCTCAGCATGAGGAGTAGCAGAATAAAGGAAATGGTAGGAAACCTTAGCGGTGGTGGACATTTTGTGGAGAGCATCATAGGAGGGATTTTCCATCACATCAAAGTTGAAGGCCTCAATATAATAGTGCTCAGTAGGTGCAAATAGTTGGGTATGTAGGCCAAAGAATTCCCTGGATCTATGCAGCGGTGGAAAATAGGTAGGTAAATCATCATGAATTTATTATCGAGATGGAAGGTAAGCTTTATGATCAAGTTTTGTCTATTTTGATTGATCCTAGATCTAGCTATAGTTGTATTAGTCCTAACCTACTGGATCAGTGTCGTTTGAATAAGTAAGTGCATGCAAAACCTTGGTTGGTGCAATTGCCTACAAGAACCAAGAGAAGAGTTCATCACTAAGTGATCTCTTGTGCATTTGAGCTTAATCGTATGCATACATCAACACATATAAATTTTCTTCCTTTGGGTTCATATAACATACTTTTGGTCATGGACTAGTTGTTCATTCACAGGACCAAGGTGGATTACTATGAAAATGCCATTGAGTGCTTGGACGACGATGGAGAAAAGAGAAACTTGCAGGGGAAGAAGAATCCTACATCATTGAGAATGGTTACAACTATGCAAGACAAGCAAATCCACAAAAAAATATGTTTATTGTTTGCAATACATGTTTCTAGTGACAAAGGGAAAGAGGATGAGGATGATGAATTCGTGAGGAGGTATCATGTCTTGGGATAGTTTTAGGATGTGTTTCTTGCAGAGATTCTAGAACTACCTCCTCATAGAGAGGTAGATTTCTCTATTGAGTTGGTATCATGAGTAGCACCAACATCTAAGGCACCTTATAGGATGAGCAATATGGAGTTGGTGGATTTGAAGTTGCAGCTTAAAGAGATGTGTGAAAAGGGATACATAAGGCCAAGTGTGTCACCTTAGGGTGCACCAATATTATTTGTAAGGAAGAAGGATGGTACTCTTAGATTATGCATTGATTATAGGTAGTTGAACAAGGTGAATATCAAGAATAGGTATCCTTCACCACGAATTGGTGATTTTTTTATCATTTGAAGGGAGTTTTAGTGTTTTCAAATATTGATCTAAGATCAAGATATTATCAGTTGTGCATAAAGAAAGAAGACATCTATAAGACTGCATTTCGTACAAGGTACGGGAACTATGAGTTTGTGGAGGCTCCTTTTGGTCTTACCAATGCTCCAACCATCTTCATGTGTTTGATGAAAAATGTGTTGCACTCTTATCTGGATACATTTGTGATAGTCTTTTTTGATGATATATTGGTATATTCAAAGATTGAGGAGGAGCATGTAGAGAACCTAACAGTGGTATTGAGATTGTTAAGAGATCATCAATTGTATTCCAAGCTCAAAGTTCAGTTTCATTCCGAATAAGATTCATTACTTGGGACATGTTGTTTCCAAGGAAGGGATAGGAGTGGATTTAGAAAAATATTAAATTTACCACGAAGTGGCCAGCTCCGAGGAATGTGGATGTGGTTTAAATCATTCATGGGACTAGTAGTTTATTACAGGAGGTTCATCAAGAACTTATCAAATATTGGTTATCTTATCACATCTCTGCAGAGGAAAAGGAAGTTTGAATGGACTGAAGAGTGTGTAGCTAGTTTTGAGGAGTTGAAGTACTTTCTTACAAATTCTCTAATTTTGAAGATTGTAGATCCTGATAAGGATTTTTTGGTTTATATAGATGCATGTAAGGAAGGACTTGGTGGATTCCTGATGAAGGAAGGACATGTAGTGTGCTATGAATCAAGGAATTTGAATGGGCGTGAGCATAATTATGTGACTCATGATCTTGAGTTGGCATCCATCATTCATGCATTGAAGATGTGAAGACATTATCTCCTTGGCAGGAGGTTTGTTCTGATGAGTAATCATAGTGGGTTGAGGCAGTTTTTTTACTAACCCAATCTAATTTCCATGAAATCTAGATGGTTAGCTACACTCAGTGAGTTTGATTTTAAGATTAGGTACATAAATGGAAAATATAACAAGGTTTTGGATGTTCTTAGTAGTGTTATATGCCATTTTGTCACATCTAGTCAATAAGCCTGCAAAACGGAACAATCAACATCTGTGAACATGCTGTCATCATCCCTATATAAAACCCTAACCATGACGTTTCCAAAAAGTCTAAGATTTTGGGATTAACTACTCAAAATCAATTTTTTAAGCCTTGACACACCTTGTCCCTCTAGACACCTGCGTTTATTGTTGGTTTCTCTCTTTTGCACTAGCACTTGTCAACGCTAGTTTCTCCATGGTGGGGGTGCGATGATTCTAGAAATTTGAGAAAATTAAAAGGAATTCCAAAGATTCCACTTCTGGAAGCTTCCACAGGTTGTTTTAACAATTTACTATGGACAAGAAGCTCGATTCCTATCTTATCCTACCTTGTAGACTTCACCTCTTATCCTTTGAGCTCATCCTCCCATCATAAGTAGATCTAAAAATAATTATGGTAAATCCTAAACTACTATCCCTTTCCTATAAATTTACTAGCATCCATAACATCAAGGTTGGCTTTTGGAGACTGATCATGCCCTCATGTTTCTGCCTTGAATCTAAGAGAGTCATCATCTTCATGCATTAGGGTGAGATTGAGGTGTCCTTTGTGACAAGGAAGGACACATCAACTTGGGGAGATATCTACAAGTTCAACTATTATTCTTGTTTGTAAACTCTCTCCCATCTCTATTAATACAAAGATTATCTTGTTTTCCTATATGTATTGTGTTACATTTACATTCATATATTTCAATTCCTTGTTGATTCATTGAATAGAGTACTTGAATTATGATATGTAGATGTTGTGTATCCTTGGTTTGTTTTAGTTGTATGTGCAGGTTGTAATTATAATGGTAGGAGCTACAATTGGATCTTACAAGAGAGGAGGAACGTATGCAACAGATTCCAAGTAAGCCTTTTTCCCAGTCTTCAATTTCTCTAAGGAAAACTCTATATTATTTTCCTTCTATTATTTTAGACCATTCCATTAGTTTTAGGGAAGATACTTTTGTTCACAATCATGAATTTTGTATAAAACATTGATGAATCCACTGGGGATCGATCCCAGAATCTCTAGTCTCCTAGCCAACCTTATGTTGGGATGATGCAAAATCATGTAAGGAAAGCATATCAAGGTATCCCTCAAATTCCTTACTAAGGCCAAAAAATCCAAACCCATCCATTTCAACCTTTACAAGGTTATCCTGGACTTGGGAAGAAAAGTTATGTGTATCTGGGTTATCATAATCCTCCCTATCCCATAGCATAGATACATGTTACTTAGGCCATACCATCTTAGCCAGGGTATCCTCCACCGAAATTCAATAGGCAGTTTCCATTTGTAACTACTCTTGAATTTCCAAATCTGACCTAGCTTACAAATGATCCCATTTTATATTCTTCTTGGTGGCCAGCTATTCCCACTAAATTGAACAGTGATATCCCTAAATTCAATGTAAATCCTGGAGAAGACCAATCTACACATGTTATGACTTATAATTTGTGGTTTTATTCAAACCTCCCAATGATGACTCTATATGTTTACGTCTTTTCCAATGCACACTTACCGGTACTGAACCAAAGTGGTATATTGAATTACCATGAGCTTCATTCAACAATTTTAGCACCTTAGCAACCACATTATTAACTCATTTTCAGTTACCCATTCGATATGAGACTGGTATTAAACTTTTAACCAATTTCAAACACTCTGATTCCACTCACATTTCTGATCACAATCATGAGTGGCATCGTTGCCTTCGTTTGGTTAAAACCTTTGTTCCTAATCAGATATTAGCCGAATGTGTCACGCGGAATTATTTGATCTTGCAGACAAGATAGACCTTCCTAGAATCTAATGAAGACCTAATGACAAACAAACCAACCAGACACTATCTTTCTCTAAATGTGCTTTATAAATAATGGCAAACAAATGTGTTTAAGGCCTACCTCATGTCCAACGCAAGTTTGGAGATGCCTTCGCTCTTTTGATCCAAGTAAGTTCCTTTGTCGCAAACCTACAAGCACAAACAAGGCAAACAATTAAATAGCACCTGAATATCCAATATTATAAA
>APFE031160135.1:0-10172 GCA_000404065.3 Pinus taeda
CGTCTCCTACATGTCACTTTCCACTTCTCCTACACGTCGGTTTGTATGGTTTTCCACAGGTGTGGATTCTTCCAATGTAAACGGCTTTCCATAGGTGCAAGCCCTTCCAACGTAGATGATCTTTAACACGTTGCTCCTTGGACATAATTATGATATCCAGAAATCACCAGTAAATAAATCTCACAACAATGTACAACAAATCAACGCAGTTTTGACAGTCAAAAATCAACAACTTCATACATCTATATTCCTCCTCAAGCTACGATCGCACAGCCAATCAACAACTCTACTGACCAACAGCGTTGGAGATCCACAACTCTAACAGCGGACAGGACTTTCCATGCTCTCAGTGAATAGTTAATATATAACATTATGTAGGACTCACAACAGATAACTCAACATAACAAACGATCACTCACAAGGTCAACGGAACAAGCAACTCAAACCTCTAATAAAATAAAATTGGAAGACAAAAAAATTGGGAATGAATCAGGCACGCTCGCAACTGAGACAAGCTACACCTGGAGGCTTCCAAACAACATTGTCACATTCTCATTAATCAAATCAATCATCAATACACAAATTTATATGGTTACATTTTGTTAGGGAGATCTAAACAAACTCCTAAGAAATAGGATCTAAGTCTTAAATAAGTACACAATCAAAACAACCAAACGACTGCTTTCTCCATTATTTCCAAGTTCAACCGATTTGTGTGCCTTGCCAAATGGGATCTAGAGATGAAAACTAGTAGACTCGATGCAATCTCCTTTAGCATTGTTGGATTTGGTAAGGAGTTCTTTGAGAAAAATGGTTGTGCTACATTTGAGCTTTGAATAGTGGAAAAGCGGCTCCTTAATGTGAACTTGTATGTGCAAAGATGGTAATCCAATGTCTTCTTCAAGCTCATAGGCATCCAGGATTCAAGAAAATTTCAGGTTACAGGTGGGGTGGGTGTTTTTTATTGGTGTATATAAACATATCTATGTATTTTTCCTATTTAGTCACATTTTAACATGTTTCTCTTATTTTGGAACCATCACCATGCATTTGATTGCACACCATAAGTTAAGAGACAATTGTACTCCAATCACATGTAATTGTACTTAAGTCACACTATGAGTGGATTCATGTATGAGCCATGAAATAGTTAACTGATGATTGCATGTTGATTCTTTAGATATCGTTGGGATTCTACTAGTTCAATTGACTAGTTAAATAGTTAACTAAGCATATACTTGAGAGATGTTATCCATGCACTATGACACCCAACTAAGGTACATGTCCTCATGGATGCTATATATCATTGTATTGTACTTCATTTTTTGATATAGAGATTTAGAGAAAAATTGTATTCTAATCTCTTTTGCAATCTTTTGTTATTAGTTTGCACTTGTTACTATCCATGCACTATGACACCCAACTAAGGTACATGTCCTCATGGATGCTATATATCATTGTATTATACTTCATTTTTTATATAGAGATATAGAGAAAAATTTTATTCTAATCTCTTTTGCAATCTTTTGTTATTAGTTTGTACTTGTTACTTTGTTTCCACCTAGATTCTCTGCAGTTGTAACACAAAATTTCACATGGTATTAGAGCATGGTTGGTAGTGAAGAAAAGTATAACCATATTTGTAGGTATTGAAGATTGAAGACTAAATAAGATGGATTATTCTCCACAGTCTCAACAAGTGATTCTCATGCCATTCAACTGTCAAGAATGGAATCTAATAATCCTTCCTCATCTCAGAAGTAAGGGGCTCTTTATAATCAGTATGGGCAAAGAAGCCAAGCTTATTGAAACTTGTGAGAAGACAAAATACTTCAGTAGAATGGATGAATGGTATGGGCTTCTATGCTTATCCATTTCTCTAGATCTACTCTTTCATGTAGAGTCTACCACCACTCCCAACAAAGTTTGGACAAGCCTTGAGGGTCTTTTTGGTAAGCATGACATGATGCATGGACATGAGCTACAGAATGAGCTCATGTCTTCAAGCCCGAGCAAATTTGAAGCCCTACAAGTCTTCTTCACGAAGTTAAAGGCATGTGGTATTGGAAAGAAAGAGGAACAACTTATTCTCTTGATTCTCTCCAAGCTTGGACCAGAATACTTAACTTTTATTTCTTCATTCCATGCTTCAAGGTTAATGATGGGTGCATCTTAAAAGATGACATCGATGGACTCATTCATTGAGTCTCTCATGCAATAATAGGACAAAATTATCAAAATTGAAACCCACAAAAGTTACAATGTGCATGCACTTGCTATTCAGAGAAGCAACAAGAGAAAACAGAAGTAGAAAGGAAAGGAGCATGATAATAGAAAAGGACCAAATTATAGATCCAATGACGAGTCTTCCAACTCTAAAAATGGGAGATCAAAGAAGGAAAAGAACAATTTCACTTACTGTGATAGAGCCTTTCATCTCGAATTTGCACGCATGAAGAGTACATTGACATTATGGCACAAACATTCCAAGAACACAATCTTGGAGATTGCATTCTTGATGGTGCCAAAAAGAAGGAGAAAGCATCAAATGATCAAGGTAAATCTCATGCACTTGTAGAAATTTCGTCTTCTTTTAATTCTTGGATTATTGATAGTGGGGCATCACACCATATGGCTCCCTCACGAGATTCCTTTTCAACCATGGAAACATGTTCTAGTCCTCCCATATTAATGGGAGATAATACCCTTATCCAAGTACATGGAAAAAGGAAGAGTAGATATTGACAATCATTATTTTCAAGACGTATTACATGTCCCGCAACTATCCATAAAGTTATTATCAATCTTCCAGACAACACATTTCGACAGAGGAAAGCGAGTGGAATGTACACTTGAGACTGTTTCCATCTCTGAGATGACAAACAGCTCTTTAGTTGTTGTAGGTAAAGTATATTATTCTACAAGGTTGTATTATTTTTCAAATTTTGCTTCTAAATCTTCTTTGGTTATGTTACAAACACATGCAAACTAAGAGACTGCATTATGGCACAAAATATTTGGGCATTTTAATTACATATACCTCCAACAGATCAGTAGAGAAGGAATGGTTATGGGGCTTCCCAACCTTCAATTTTTTGAAGGAGTTTGATGTGGCTGCATTATGGGAAAACATCCGAAGGAAAAGTTTCAAAAAGGAAATCCAACAATGGCGTCTTCAATCCTCGAGCTTGTGGACAACGATATCACTGGACCTTTTCCCCAGCAAACTATGAGTAAGGTGAGGTATGTTCTTACATTTATAGATGATTGGTCAAGCTATACTTGGATCTATATTATTAAACCAATTCAGAGGTCTTTGCATGTTTCAAGGACTTTGAAGCACATGCATAAAAAAAGGCAGGAAAAGGCATCAAAATATTATGCACAAATAATGGGGGGAATATGTGAAAAAAGATAAGGAAAGGCTTCGTTCAGATGCAGGTATTTAGTAAAAAAAATACACACAATATCATACACTCCATAGCAAAATGGTGCGGCAGAAAGGAAGAACGGAACACTAAAAGAAATGGCCAACTGCATGTTGCATCCATGGTCATTGCCTTTGAAGTTATGGGTTAAAGAAATCAACTGTGCCACTTACATTCAGAATTGAGTACCACAAAAATCCATGAAAGTGGGAAACTCCTTATGAGGCTTGGTGCAGGAAGAAGCAGAAGCCATCCACTTTCCTATCTTTGGATCGCAAGCATGGGCTCAAATTCCATTGGATAAGTGGAAGGCTTTAGAGACACAGTGCAAGGAATGCATGTTCATTGGATATTTAGATGGATTCAAAGGGTACATGTTTCTAGATATTTCCACATAACAATTATTTATTGAGAGGAGGGTAAAGTTTGAAGAAGATCCTCTACATGCAACTTCAGAGGAACCTGTTGCACAACCTCCACCACTTCCAGATGTCGATATTCGAGATGATGATTCTTCATGCACTTTATATCATAATTCTAAACCAAATGAGCAAGTCATAGAAGATTCAAATTCCCCACCGCCTTCAACATAAAAGTGGCACATCATGAGTGATCTCTTAGATGATCCTGCCACTAGATCTCAAGTGGAAGAAGCTCTACATGTCATTACAATTATGGAACAATGGATTCCCATGCACTGGCATGTGGTATTAGCTTATGATCCTCAATCTTATGAAGAGGTTGAAGACAATCCCAACTAGGAAGCAACAATGAATGAGGAATATAATTTTCTCATTTAGAACCACACATGGGATTTGGTTCCACTTCCAACAGGTCGAAAGCTTGTCTGTTGTAAATGGATCTACGGAACCAAAAGAGCATTAAATGGAATGAACAAAAAGTATAAATCCATGTTGGTAGCTAAAGGTTTTTCGCATATACATGGGATTGATTGTGATGAGACATTTGCATCGGTGGTAAAAATGGACTCCATTAGGATGGCTCTTGCAATTGCAGTAGCAAAGAAGTGGGAGGTTCACCACATGGATGTGAAGAACACATTTCTTGATGGTGATCTTAATGAAGAGATTTGTTTGGAGCAGTTGAAAGGATATGTTCAGGACTCATATGGCCTCAAACAGGCACCTCATGCATGGTACATGAATATGGACTCCTACCTATTTTCCCAGGGTTTCCATCATTGTAAGTCTGATCCAAATTTTTATATGTTGAGACAATCTGATTCATTATTGTTGATAGTATTGTAAGTAGGTGACTTACTCGTCACAGGTAGTTCACCCTCAACAATTGTTGTTGTTAAGTCTGCTCTACATGACATGTTTTGCATGACTGACATAGGAATTCTCAACTACTTTCTTGGTCTAGATATTAGTCTGTATAATTCAGAAATAACATTGGCTTAGTCAAAGTATAAATGTGATCTACTTGCTAAATTCAAGATGACTAACTACAAGCCAACATCCACACCTTTTTTATCTGTAATTAAGTTAGAAGATGGATGTGTAAAACTATTGGTAGATTGTACACTTTACCGATAGTTGGTGGGTAGCCCTTTGTACCTCGCTCACTCACAGCTAGACATCTACCATGTCATTGGAGTAGTATCTAGGTACATGCAGGAGTCGCAGGAGCTCCATTGGAAAGTCGCCAAGGAGATAGGCTTCGATATGTTAAGAGGACCATAGATTATGGTATCAAATATGGAACAAGATCCTATGACATTATATATCATTGGGTACACAGATTCTGATTGGTCAGGTGATGGCATAGATCACAAGTCCACTTCACGCTATTTTTTGGCCTGAGATCAAGGCCAATCTGTTGGTCGAGTAATCAACAATTGCTTCATATTTAGCAAAGGTAGAGTATAGGGGTGTAGTGAATGCAACCACACAGTTTATCTGCTTGTAACACTTTCGCACATAGTTTGGCGTACAGTTTCAATGATTGAAGGTCACTTGGTGTGACAATGGGAGTACTTTAATGTTTTTCAAAATCCCAATCCAGCGACAACGTACCAAACACATTGAAGTTCACATGCACTTCATGCGAGGCTTGATCCACAATGGTAGCATTGATCTGCAATATTGTTCCTCTGTCGAACAAATTGCAAATATCTTCACCAAGCCATTCACACATCAATGATTTGAATTATCACAAGATCTTCTTGGTGTAAAGGAAACAATAATTTCCTAGTAGTTGTCTCAATATCATTTGAGGGGGGGTTTTGTTCCCACTGGGTTTTCCCTCTTTCCTCTTATTTTGTTCTTATTAGGTGCATTGTATATTAGGTACCTAACATCATACAGGGCTACATATTGTCAAGACCCACTTTATTTAGTTTTTCACCTTACCTAAGCTTCAAGGGGGGTATTGGTGTATATAAACATATCTATGTAGTTTCCCTACTTAGTCACATGTTTTTCTTACCTTGGAACCATCACCTTGCATTGGCTTCATTACCATGCATTGGATTCCTAACCATAAGATAAGATAGAGTTGTACTCCAGTCACACTTAGTTGTACTTGATACACTCTATGAGTGGAGTCATGTGCCATGAAATAGTTAATTGACAATTGCATGTTGATTCTCTATTTATCTCTGGGATTCTACTAGTTCAGTTGACTAGTTGATTGGTTTCCTTAACTAGTTAACTAGGCCTATACTTGAGATTTATTATCCATGCACTATGACACCCAACCAAGGAACATGTCCTCATGGCTATATATCATTGTATTATACTTCATTTTTTGATACAGAGATATAGAGAAAAATTTTATTCTAATCTCTTTTGCAATCTTTAGTTAGTAGCTTTCAATTGTTACTTTTGTTTCCACTTAGATTCTATGCAGGTGTAACACAAAATTTCCCATTTTCGATCTTGTCAATGTTGTTTCAATATTTGTGCTTAAGGCTTATCCATGGCACACATACGGTTCTCAACTTACACAAGGGACTATTATGCTTGATATCCATGGCAGACACTATGTAGACCTCTATCGATCACTTTTCCATTTCAAACATGTGCACTTCTTCTCATTTACTAGATTAGAATTGTCAAAAGTGAAGGAAGGCCATTTTATATTTAATCGTATGAAAAGGCACCCCATGGCTTTAGTGGTATCATTGATTTATACAAGGCAAAGCTATCCATGAATAATAACACAAATTCCTATGCTCCAATGTTATTGTCAAGCCACAAGGTGCCAAGGTGCACCCCCATCTTGTTTGTGTGCCAAACACGTACCACAAGCACCTTGGTAGGTGTTTGTTTGTGTGCCAAACGCGTACCACAAGCACCTTGGTAGGTGAAAAAACACTTAGGTGATGGCGTCACATGGCTGAGAAACACACACAAGCACATAAGGAGATGAGTTGGCCAGATGAAATGAGTAGATCGAAATGGCATGATGGTGAGTAATAGTGCATCACTGGAATGAGGGCAAGTCAACATTGAAGTGGGTGATTCAACCGCACGACAGGTGAGCCAACCAATGAAACAAACACAACAAGTGAAAGGGCACAAGGAGTATAACCATCGTGACACATGTATTAAAACGAAACGACGAAAACTGAAGTGGGAGAGGAGAGAAAGAAAGGCAGAGTTCACATACACAGGACCGAACTGAGGAGCAACACACAATGGGAGCTTAGGTAGATATGCAATAAGGCAAATCATTGAGAAAGTCAAGATGAAAACCAACCAAGAAGAATTGAGAGGGTATTGAGGGAGACACCTAGGGTGGTGAATCAAGTTCGATGGGACAGGTTTTGGCATCATAAATCTTTGTGAACTTTGTATTTGATAACAAAGGAACTGAGCCATTGACTCAGGTTGCATGTTGTAAATTTTACATTATTATAAAGGAAAAAATAAGACCGATATGGCGTTCCATAAAGTGTGTACATGTGTCGATAGCTCATTTGTGGATGTTGAAATAAAGTCTCATATGCATGTTACTAGTTGAAGTTCAATAAAGTATAGTGATAATGTGCTTATCTATTCTATATTGATGAGGTTATGATTTTGCTAACTAACTAATATATAATATAAACAAGAGTAACATATTGTGAGGCATAGTATGGGTGGATTAACACTATGATACACTGGTAAATTGTGAAACACGTCAGTAGCACACACTGAAGGGGTCATGATGTGCTAAGTGTGCCTTGTAACTGTGTGGAGCACTCGGCATGATAGGTGATATCAGAGTAGTTCAGCATACAACCAAATGGAGATGTGCAAGTAAAGGGGCATGTCGGATTTATGTGGTTCTTGGACATGAAGATTCTTGTATCATAATTGGTGTCTTGGGAAAGGAACATGACAATCAAAGACACATGTTTTGCTTTGTGTTGACATAGGTTCCTTGCAGAAATTCATGAAGGAAAGTTTTGCAAATAAATTTGGGTTGTAGGTAGCCGCAGGTAGGACTGTGGTGAACACTGTAAACTCCAAAGGATAGAACAGTGATAGGTGTTACACAAAAATATCGTCACCATGATTATTTGTAGTCAGTATGGGTCTATCATCACCTATACTAGCCTCCTAAGCAAGTCTCAGATCTTAGCTCTTCATGTCAAGCTTTGCAAAAGAGAGAAAGACTTTGAAAATCAATATTACTCTGGTTCCGCACTTTCTCCTACTTTTACCTACGGACCCGCACCCTTTGTTCATAATACTTGCGTACCTAAACGCTCTGTCTGTAAAGGGGTGGGTGCGTACCCCTATGAAAGTCAAAAAGGCGCAAGTTTATCCTAAAAAACTCACTTTTGGGTTAATTCTAGATGTTTCTAGAAGGATTTTGACGTGCCTTGTTCGCTCCAAGGTGGTTCATGCATCCCAAAAGAGAAGGAGCTAATCCCTTGATAGGAGGAGCTATCCTTTTGAAGGAGGGCTTTATCCCTTTGAAGGAGGACCTAGTAACTTCCCTCCATTGCACTATAAATTAAGGCATTGGGTCAGTTGCTGGGGAGGTTAGAAGCTGAACATTTTGAGGGTAAATGGTGATGGAATTGGGACTTCCTAGTTAAACTTGAGAGGAGAGATCACATACCTTTTGGTTTCATTGGGAAGTGAGTGAAGCTTTTCAAAGTAGAGGAGACTTCTTGTCGCACCCTAGGAGGAGCTTGTACAACATCAAGGCATAGGTTGTAAAGTTCTTCTTCATTTGAATTAATACAATCAGATTCATTTTTTTCAACAAATTGTCTTATGTGGTTTGTTTCATAATCTCCTTGATCATTATGATGAATATGATTTATGATATTGGCTTTTCAGGTGCTATTTAATTTGGTTTGCTTGTTTGTGTTTTTCAGAATTATACTTCAAGGAAGCTCATTTGGAGCGAGGGAGCGAGGCTTCCACAAACTTGCATTGCACCCAAGGTAGGCCTAAAACACTTGTTTGCCTTTGTTTTAATTGCAAATTTAGAGAAATATAGTTTTTGATTGGCTTGCTTGTCACTAGATATCTATAGATACTAGGAAGGTCGATCTTGTCTGCAACCTCGACTCATTCCGCGTGACAAAATGGCGACTCCGTTGGGGACTTGATTTTCTTCCTTGTTTTTTCTTTGACCTAAGAAACTTCCCTTTTTGTTTCTGTTTTTGGCTTGTTGTGTCTGGAATTTGGTGGATTTAGTTGATCTAGGTTTGTTTTGGCTTTTCATAACTTTAGGAGAAGTCCGCGTTCTGTGCTTGTATCACAGTGCGTACCTCTACGCATGTTTTCTTTGCACACAGAGCGTGCACGCACCTGTGCAAACTCTGAACCTGCGGGCCCTGCAAAATTTTTGGAAAACTTGATTTTTCCTCTTTTAATTAGTTTTATCTTGGTTTAGGTATTGTTATCCTCTACCCAGACCTGCATGTGACTTGTTGAAAGCTTTCCTTGGTCTAATTTCATTGGTGTTAGGGCTTTAGGTGAAATTCCTAGAAGTTTTGGTTGCCGGTCTTGATTTTCATTTTGGTCGTGTAGTAGCTCAGAGCTTGGAAGCATAGAAGCCTCAGATCACCTTGGTTTTTACTGGCCTTCTTATGAGTCTGACCATTTGAAAAATCTACCTTTGTTGAGGAATCCATCTTGAGTTTTCTCTTTCCAAAATTTCGAAAAGCTTGTGTTAAAATCTTGGATTTTATTTTTACAAAAAAGAACAAAAATCATTTGTTTTTGACTGATTTGTGATTCTGGACAAGTTAGTCCTTGGTTTGCTTATTGCCAAGTAAAACATCCTTGAAAAAACAAAAACATTTTGTAAGCTTTTACTTCAAGTATTTTTTTATAGTTTGTAGATCTTAAGATTTGCTTTGTTTATAGTTTTCTCAAGATTTTCTTTATTCATAGTTTTCTCAAGATTTGCTTTAGTCATAGTTTTGAGTGTTTTCATAAAAATACAAAAATCTCTTTTGAAAAAAGTTTGTTTTTGTAGCATTTGAGTGTTTGAATGAAAAAGGAAATTCTTGTGCAAATAACTAGTTGTCTCATTTTGAGTGCATTGGAACAAAAAACGCTTCTTTAAATTTGTTGGTTAAGAAAGATTTGTGTTTACACGCATTTGCATTCTCAAACTCTTTCCTAGCTAGAAGTTCATTGAAGAGCAAAGATTGTTTGATCATCTTAAGTGCATCTTTTTAGTGATTTTGAGTCAAGTCTTCACACCACGAGTTTCATCTCTGCACCTCTTGACTTAATCAAAAACCAATAAAAATAACGCTTAAAG
>APFE031160138.1:0-39302 GCA_000404065.3 Pinus taeda
GGGTGAAGATCTGCTTCACTCAAGGAGGATCCATACTTTCTCTATAAGGTTCTATCTCCCCTTTTGAAGCCTAAGATCTCTGAAACTTAGCGCTTTCTTGTCATCTCCATATTAACTACTAACATTATTATTTAACTCGCTGTATTTTCCCCATCTCCCTACTAAAACTATGGAAATAATCCCCTTATGTATATATCCCCTCCCTCTGGTTGAAAATAACCATAAATACCCCCAGGAATTGCTCAGTTTATCTGAAACTTGGCAAGAACCCTCATGCTGCCCCTTCAAACCATCTTCTAAATGCAATGGACTCCTTCCAAAGCATAAAATTCCTTTTTAGTTTATCGGACCCCTTCCGAGGCCTCAAATACTCTTCAAAAGCACATACTCACTCCTTCCGATCGCAATAAACCATTGACTGATTGCCTTAACATTCTTCTGATCCTTGTGAACCCCCTCCAAAGCGATTAACACAATCGGAGGTCGCAAGGGTATTATGGCTTACTGTTGTTTCCTCTCGATGGATGCTCCGCCGATGCCATCTCGTGATCGGCATATCGTAATATTTATACCACACAGGTGTGCCCCTGTTCTTTTTGCCCGATCCTCCATCGCGATATCGGCGATTAGCGGTCGCAAGCATCGCATTTCCAAAATAAATACCTTCTCATTCTCTGCCGATGCGATATTGCGATCGCATCAAGAGAAGTATATCACATCACAGTAACATATGAGTCGCCCTGCCAACCAGATCATTGCCACATCACCCTGCCACGTCACCTCGCTGACGTCATCCGCCGTACAGCTGACGTCATGGGAATCTTTTGATTCCTTGGCCCTTTTTGCACCGAAAAAGCCCGAAATTGCCCAATTTTGCCAGATGAAATGAATTTGAAGACAGAGAGAGACCAGGAACAAAGATTAAAGAGTATCAGATTAAATATGCAGGCAGAAAGCCGTCAAAGAGTATCAGGAAGCGGCGAAGACCATCAATGTAGCGGTGAAGAGTATCAGCGAAGATCTTAGCAGCGGCCCAAAGCATGTGAAAATTAAACACCTTCCAGCAAAGTCAAAGAAAAGGGCGAAGCCGCTCAAGGCTCTCAAATCACGGTTATTGCACATTTAACTCACACAAGATCAGACCTGCAAATCCCAAAGCATAGTTATTCCAGCAGTACTGCATCGAGCCACCAAGGGCCACATTACAATCTTTTTGATCTAGCTACCTCTGACACAGTTCAGTAGATATTTACCTGCATTTAATTTTGGCACAGTTTTAAGTTTACAAAGCTCTTTTCGTAGACCTGTTTTAGGTCGATTGTAATAAATATTTTGAGATATTTTGCACTATAAAAACAGCCCTCAAGACTGTATTAAGGGTTGGTTGGTTGACAAGCTATCCTTATCTGATTTTGCTCTAGGAGAGACTCGCACTGTAATACCTGATAGTTTCTATAATCAAAGACAACTTATGAGCTTTGGAGAATGGATTATTCACTGTGTTTAACGGTTGAAGAGTGATTATGGAATTCTTGTGCTGTTGCATAACTCAATAAGTGCTTCTTACCTCTGTTTTCCATTCATAAGTTATCATCTAAACAGAAAAAAAGAAGATTAGCTTAGAATTGTTTAATTACACTCTATGCTCAATTTCTGTTGTTTCTCTATGTTTTCATTTGTTTAGGCATAAATATGAATTTCATATGGATCATGTTTTCCCTAACCTCATCACACATGACAGTTATCCAGGGATTCTTCATTGCCCCTAGATAGAGATCATTCCTTCACTCCGTTAAGCTGAGTGAGAGATTCTTAAGTGCCTCTCATTCCTTACATGTCATCCATCTTTTTAGTTTGAAAGTTGTGTTATGTGTAGCTATCCTGCTCCATATTCCTCTTGTGACCAAGAAAACACACTGCAATCCTGACCCATGACTCCATGCCCAATGGTTTGAAAGTTATCACTTTATGAGTTGCCTCTTTGCTTGAAAGCAATTTCCTTCCACCCAAACACAAATAAGAACCTCGAACCCGACAACTAGCCTTAAATCATCATCAACAAAGTTAAATCATAAAGAGAGAGCCCTCTCTGATTGTAGGTGGGCTAGAACCTGCAGTCCAAAGATTGGTTTGTGGTTACCTCAGCCGTATCCCTTAAGCCAAGGGACAACCTGAGTGATAACAACACCATCACAGAGACCCCCAAGAAATCCCCAATGTAGGTCTCTAAGCTCCCTATCTTTTTGAGCCTCGTCAGCTCAACGAAACGCTGCTATGGATCCCTCCCATCAAATTTCTCCATCAATCTCCTGTAAACTTGACATATGTCATCACTGTGGAGTTCCCCAGTGTAACCATCCCATGAAACCACCAATCCTGGGCCTCGCCATCCAAATGCAATTTTGCCACCTTGATGGCCTCTGCCTCCGACATCTTGTTAAGCTGGAAATAAATGTCCAGCTTCTCCACCCAAGACTTTGCCGAACTGTTTGATGGGCCATCAAACGTGACCAACTGGAATCTACTAGCTACACGGTGGGTGTCACCCTCATGGTAATGTCGGTACCCTCTGTGATGGTCGCAGGGTCTGCTATCCTGCTGGAGCTAAACAAAATCTCTGAATGAGAGGGCTTCCCTGAACTCTTGCCCATAGGCTTGGTACTCTACAAAATATTCGCCCATCTATCTAAGCTCTGCCTCCTGCTGGGCTATGGCCACCATGTCTGCTCCTAAGAAAGTGGGCATAGTAGAGCGTGTAGGGGCATGTGAGGCCACCTGCTGCACAGTATCACACTGCTCTGGCAAGTGATGGGATGCACCTAATCCCTTACCAATCTGAAAAACTAGAGGGCCATCATGATGTCTGGCCTCTACTGTCGTGAATCTCTGCCCCATCACCTCAACCCGCCTCGACAGATCCTGCACTAATTTGAGGAGCATATCCACAAATCTCTTCCCATCCTAATCGACCATTTGTTCTGCGTCCACTACTGGCTCTGTCTGTTTTGTGTCTACCACAGGCTCCTCTCTTTCTACGTCCATGACAAGAACATAGTCTCCCTCCTCATAGATATTATCCAACCTACGTCCAACGTCTCTGTACTTCCTACCTCTGTAACAAATGTAGGGTTTTTCCCATAATGTCATAGATTGCTAGCTCCACAGGCTAAGCCAGATCTATGCTTTGATACCATTGTAATATTCCTAACCCAGAATATTCCCCAAACCCCAGCAAAAGCTCCAACCAAATATGTGCAAATGATATAATAACCGAGAAGTGATAAAATAATAGTGGAACAACATATAATAATGTAAACCCGAAGTATGAGCAGATACACAAGAAATGCAGCAAGAAATGCTAAGCCATTTTATTATACTGAGCAATAAAAGGAGTACAAGAGGTGAATAGATAAATGACACCTTGACTTGCACAAGGCAAGTGAACAAATACTCTCAGAATGAGAAAAATGGCCTCTTTGCGTGGATGTTGCTGCTCTACTATTGCTGCTACTAGAAACCAAATGATGATTTGGGGATTCTCCCCTCCTTGCAAAAAGCAGAAACTCTGGATTCAGTCTCTACTCAAGAAACCCAGAAAAACCCAAAAAGCTCTCCTCGAATGGCCGACCCCCGAAAAAACACCCCCTTGGGCTTCTGCGCAGTTCCTTAGTGCCCTGCGCTACCACTGAAGAAACCCCCTCTAAAATCTACCTAAAAAACTGCCTAAAACCCTGCCAAAAATCCTCCAATGATACAAGAGTTGGATCCCTACTCAATCGCCCAGCATAAATCCACCTGCAAAACCCCAATCCAGCACTACAACCAAAAGAACTGTGTCCCTCTCCCAGTGCTGCGCAGTCCTCAAAAACGCTGATGAAACTGCTGCTAAACTGCTGCTAAAAAACTGATAAGACTACTACCGAAATACCGATGGAAATACCTTGCCCAAGTAGGCACTCGAAGTCCCCCGGGGCTAAGGGTGAGATCTCTTAACGAAGACACTCAATGCACTAAACAATGCTGCAGACTAGCTAAATAGCCAGCGTGCTCAGAAATCAAAACGACTAGCTCAAAATGTACATAACTGAATGATCTAAAATGAGGGGGATCCTCTCTATTTTATAGCCTCTGCCTCTCACAATCCCTAGGCTCACCTCCTCCTGCGTGATTCCCCTCTTGCCATGTGTTTTTCCCTCCTGCACAGTCCCTCCATGTGTCTACGTGGTCCCCATTTCTACGTCCCCCTTTGGCCCCCTTGGCTTCTCCTTAAGTCACAACGTTGTGCTACTAGGAAGTGACTTTTTATTCTTAAAGTGATTTATGTCCCTCGTCCTCACCTTTTTATTTATAAATAACCATAGAAGGAAAAAATTGGGCAAAATTGAATATTCCAATTAGCCATGGCTAATTAGGATTATTACAGTCTCCCCCAGCAAAATGTTGCTTCTCCTCAAGCAACTAAAGTGATGGATACTGCAAGATCTTCTCACTCTCCCAAGTGGCATCCTCATCTGGCAAATTCTTCCACCTCACCAAAAATTCCTCGATTGTCCTGCTCCGTAGCTGCCTCTCCATAGTATCAATGATAGCCTCCAGCTGCAATACCAAACGCCCCTCGTCATCCATGGGTGGTAGCTCATCTGTCACTATCACCTGCTACCCCAATGCCTTTTTCATGCATGATACATGGAAAACGTTATGAATCTTGCTGCCTTGGGGCAGCTCCAACTCATATGCAACGTGTCCAACCATGCGTATCACCTTGTATGGCCCATAAAAGCAGGGCTTAAGCTTCTCAGCCCCCTTCTGCTTTAGTGACAACTATCACTATGGATGTAACCATAGGTAGACCATGTCCCCTACCTTGATCTGTCTCTCCACCCGACTCCTGTTGGCATACAGCTTCTGCTGGTTCTATGCTATAGCCATGTTATCCTTGAGAGCTCGGAGAATATCCTGGCTCTCTTGGATCCATATCTTGGATCTGGGAGCCTTGCTATCACCAAACATCATGTTAGCAAAGGATAAAGGATGATACCCATATAAAGTATAGAATGGTGACATACAAATGGACATGTGATGTGAAGTATTGTAGCAGTACTCCCCTACATGCATCCACCTCAACCATGCTCACTACTTCCCACTGACATAGTTAGGTAAGTAGCCCTCTAGCCACTTGTTAATTATCTCTGTCTGACCATCCGTCTATGAGTGATAACTGGTACTTGGTGCCAACTCCGTCCCCACCAACCAAAAAAGCTCCTGCCAAAACCCGCGCATGAAATGGTTATCCCTATCACTGACGATGGTCTTAGGAAGACCATGTAGCCTAAAGATCTCTTTAAAGAACAGCTCGGCCACCTGTGCTGCTATATAGTGTGCGGATATGGCAAAAAAGTGTGTGTACTTTGTCAGTCTGTCAACAACGACAAAGATGCAATCCTTGCCCTGTACCATGGGCAACCCTGTGATGAAGTCCATCGAAATACTCTCCCATTTCCCTCCAAAATGGGAAGAGGCTGCAATAATCCCGTGGTATGGCTCATCCCTCCCTTGTTCCTCTGGCAAACACCACACTCCCGGATGTGCTGGAGTACGTCCTCCTTGAGACCCTTCCATGAGAACCTCTCCCTAATGGCCCTATAGGTTTTGGTAAACACTTGATGTCCTATCAACGGTGAATCATGTGATGCCTGGAGTATCTACTTCTTGAGCTGGAACCCCTCAGTCAAGAATTTTCAGTCCCTGTAATAGATGATCTCATCGACCACCCTGAACTTGTCATCTACCACATGCCCATCCAGAACCTCACATGCAAACCTGTACTTGGAGTACTCTACTAAGAGTCAAGCCCTCCAGTCTGTATCCAAGCTCATAACAGAGAACGTGGCTGGTCTACGTGAAAGGGCATCTGCTACCATGTTGTTCTTACCCTTGAGATATTTAATGTCAAAGTCATATGCTTGGATCTTGCTCATCCACTTCTGCTGCCTCTCCTGTAGCTGCTTCTGCTTCAAAAAGAACTTGAGGCTATTGTGATCAGTCCTCACCCTAAACCTATTACCCACCAGATATTGCCAGTATTTAGCCAATGCATGCATGATGGCCAACATCTCCTTGTCATATATAGAATACAAACTCTCGTGTGGAAGGAGCTTCCAGATCTCAAAGGTTATAGGGTGACCTCACTGCATCAACACTACGCCGATCCCCTCTCCCGACGTGTCACACTCCAATACAAAAGGCTCCATAAAATCTGGCAATGCAAGCACTGGGCAGCTGCTCATAACCTCGTTGAGCTTATCAAAGGCTCGTTGCACCGTATCTGACCAACTGAAAGCCCCCTTCCTCGTCAAATCCGTGAGGGGTGCAGCAAGATGAGAGAAACCTTTGATGAACTTTCAGTAGTAAGTACAAATGCTAATGAATCCTTGAAGTTTTGTCACATTTCTCAGCTTCGGCCATTCTCTGATGGCCCTGATCTTCTCCCCATGGAATCTCACTCTGTCCACTCCTATGATGTGTCCTAGATACAACATCTTTGTTAACCGAAACTCACACTTGGAGAGTTTGGCATAGAACTGTTACTCCTATAAGATATGCAATACTGTCTCAATGTGACGGAGATGATCCTCCCAAGTCCTACTGTAAATGAGAATGTCATCAAAGAATACCAACACAAACACCCTCAGGTGACTACGGAAGATGTGATTCATGCACGACTGAAATGTAGTAGGGATGTTGGTTAGCCCAAAATGCATCACCAAGAACTCAAAGTGCCCATAGTGAGACCTAAAGGCAGTCTTGGGAATGTCCTTCTCCCTCACGTGAATCTGATGGTACCCAGATCTCAAATCAATCTTTGAGAAGAATCGTGCTCCCTCAACTCGTCCATCAACTCATCGACCCTGGGTATGGGGTAGCTGTTCTTCAAGGTCTTCTTGTTCAGGGCCCTGTAGTCAATGCACATCCTTAATGTATCGTCCTTCTTCTTCACCAACACCACAGAAGAAGCAAAAGGACTCGTGCTCGGTCGAATGTGCCCAAGAGCCAGCAACTCCTAGATTTCCCACTCAATCTTGTCCCGATAGGCCTTGGGGTGCCTATAGGGGGTGGTGATCACTGCCTGGATGCCTTGCTCAAGCTCCATAGTGTGCTCAAACCCCCGATCCGGTGGCTATCTTGGTGGAATATCTCCAAATACTATGGAATACTGATCAAGGATGGACTGGATCTCTAGATGTACCATCTGCCCTCTAGTCCTTGCCTCTGATGCATGTAGCTCCACTGCCCACTCTATGTCTCCCTTCTAGAAGACTGCCTCCATCTGATGAGATGACATAGTCTGAGGTGGATATGTGTGCTATGCTTGTATCTTCTCATGCCTCGCTGTCTTCTCATCATCCCACTCCATCTCTAAGGTCTTCCAATCCATCGTGACCTTCCCTAGAGTAATAAGCCACTAAACACCTAGTATCATGTTGGTGTCTGGAATATCGACCATGAAAAAGTGGTCAGTCAATGTGTAGGTGCCCATCGTCACTGAAAGCTCTGGAACATAACGGGCACACGTCATGGTCTGATCTCTTGGGACCAATATTGAAAACCCATCGAAGCTCTCTGTCTGAATACCTCTCTGCTCAGCCATTTGTGCATCGATGAAGTTGTAGTTGCCCCACTATCAACCAAAACTGATACGTGCTAGCCACGTACTATCCCTCGTATGCATAGCGTTAGATACTTGGGAACTCCTTGCAACGTTGCAAAGGCCCCTCTAGTGGGTGCAAAAGATGCACCACCTACTGCTGGGGGTGGAGGTGGTAAAGGTCCCTGTATGGCATGGCTATCTCCTGCTTCCATATCCTCCTCGTCATCCTCTTCTCCATTGCTCTTAGATAAGACCTCAATAAAATGTGCTTTGCCAGCAGCACATCTATGTCCTCGTGCCAATGGCTCTTGACATGTGAAGCACAACTACTTCTTCTTCAGCTCCCTCCTGGCATCATCGTCAAGCTGTACTCGTCCTAGATTCCCCTTTGGAGGAGGAATCCTCACATCCTTCCCTTAGACTGAAAAGTCTATTTCTGGGGGTAAGGTGTCTGAGTCCTGGGTAAGACATCCTGTAAGTCCCGGGTACTGCTGATAGCATCCTAGAGTGTGGCTGGTTTAGTGGATTGGATTAAACCCTAAAGTGGCTCTACTAACCCCTCAACATACATATAGACCCTCCGTGCCATGGATAGGTCTGGCACCATCACGGAGACCCTTAAGAAATCTATAATATAGGTCTCTGGGCTCCCTATCTGTTTGAGCCTCGTCAGCTCAATGAAATGCTGCTCTGGATCCCTCCAATGAAATTGCTCCATCAATCTCCTGCTAAACTCAACATATGTCATCACTGTGGAGTGCCCCAGTGTAACCATCCCCTGAAACCACCAATCCTATGCCTCGCCATCCAAATGCAATGTTGCCACCTTGATGGCCTCTGCCTCCAACATTTGGTTAAGCTATAAATAAATGTCTAGCTTCTCCACCCAAACTTTACCGAACTATTTGATGAGCCATCAAACGTGGGCAATTGGAATCTATTGGTTGCACGGTGGGTGTCACCCTCATGGTAATGTCGGTACCCTTTGTGATGGTCGCACGGTCTGCTATCCCGGTGGAGCTGAACAAAATTTCTGAATGAGAGGGCTTCCCTGAACTCTTGTCCATAGGCCTAGTACTCTACAAAATAACCACCCATCTGTCTAGGCTCTGCCTCTTGCTAGGCTACGGCCCCCGTGTCTGCTCCTAAGAAAGTGGGCATGCTAGAGCATGTAGGGGCATGTGAGGCCACCTGCTGCGCAGTATTATGCTGCTCTAACAAGTGATGGGATGCAATTGATCCCTCACCAATCTGAAAAACTCAAGGGATCTCACACTGTCTGGCCTCTATTGCTGTGAATCTTTGCCCCATCACCTCAATCTGCCTCGACAGATCCTGCACTGATTTGAGGAGCATATCTACAAATCTCTTCCCATCCTCATCGACCATCTGTTCTTCATCCACTACTAGCTCTCTCTATTCTGTGTCTACCACAGGCTCCTCCTGTTCTGCGTCCACCACAAGAACATAGTCTCCTTTCTCATAGGTATTCTCCAACCTATGTCCAATGTCTTTGTACTTCCTACCTCTGTAACAAATGTAGGGTTTTTCCCCTGGTGTCATATATTGCTAGTTCCACAGGCTAAGCCAGATCTACGCTCTGATACCACTGTAATATTCCTAACCTGGAATATTCCTCAAACCCCAACAAAAACTCCAATCAAATATGTGAAAATGATATAATAACCCAGAAGTGATAAAATAATAGTGGAACAACATATAATAATGTAAACTGGAAGTATGAGCAGATACACAAGAAATGCAGCAAGAAATGCTAAGCCATTTTATTATACTGAGCAACAAAATGAGTACAAGAGGTGAACAGACAGATGGCACCTCGACTTGCACAAGGAAAGTGAAGAAATACTCTAAGAATGACAAGAATGGCCTCTCTGCATGGATGTTGTTGCTGTGCTACTGCTGCTCCTAGAAAACAAATGATGATTTGGGGCTTCTCCCCTCCTCAAAAATTTTGAAACTCTAGATTCAGGCTCTACTCAAGAAACCCAGAAAAGCCCAAAAAACTCTCCTTAAATGGCCGACCCCCAAAAAACACCCCGTTGGGGTTCTGCCCAGTTCCTTAATGCCTTGCACTACCACTGAAGGAAACCCCTCTAAACTATGCCTAAAGCACTGCCTGAAACCGTTCCAAAAATCCTCCAATGAGACAAGAGCTGGACCCCTACTCAATCACCCAGAATAAATCCACCTGCGAAACCCCAATCCAACACTACAACCAAAATAACTGCGTCCCTCTCCAAGTGTTGCGCAATCCTCCAAAACGCTAATGAAACTGCAACTGAAATGCTAATAAAACTACTACTGAAATACCGATGGAAATACCTTGTTCGAGTAGACACTCGAAGTCCCCCGGGGCTAAGGGTGAGATCTCTGAATGGAGACACTCAATGCACTAAACAGTGCTGCAGACTAGCTACACAGCCAGCGTGCTCAGAGGTCGAAACAACTAGCTCAAAATGCACATAACTGAATGATCCAAAATGAAGGGGCTCCTCTCTATTTTATACCCTCTACCTCTCATAATCCATAGGCTCACCTCCTCTTACGTGATTCCCCTCTTGCCATGTGTTCTTCCCTCCTGTGTAGTCCCTCCATGTGTCTGCGTGGGCCCCATTTCTGCATCCCCCTTTGGCCCCCTTGGCTCCTCCTTAAGTCACAACGTTGTGCTACCTGGAATTGACTTTTTATTCTTAAAGTGAGTTATGTCCCTCGTCCTCACTTTTTTATTTATAAATAACTATAGAAGGCAAAAATTGGGCAAAATCGAATATTCCAATTAGCCATGGCTAGTTAGGAATATTACATTGCTTCAGTAATATACGAATTGATTTGAGGGAATCCATGCACCATCTCTTCTCCTCTAATTTATTTCTTGGTATCAGAGCCCATATGGGTTGGACTTCCTTAAGGGAGGGCCTAGGAAGATGGAAATTTGAAGATTGAATTCATATTTTGTAGATAAATTAGTTTAATAGGGTGTTTTGTTTGTGTCAGTGTAAGTGTTGAGTTTTCATTGTTGCTCAGTAGTTTGTTGTATGATCAAGTGCAACGAAAATGTGGTGACCATGGATGTTGAGAGTTGCAGACGGAATGCAAAAACTACATCAAGAGGAGACTGATACAGCCGATTTGTTATCAATATGTAGGCAATGAGAGGTCAACCCATTATCCATGATGCTATGAATTGACTGAAGCCGAATTAATCCTTGGATAACTCTCTTGCTGACGATGAAGGGGACATAGGCTACAAAGAAGTGTATTGGAAGGATGTCTTTTCATTAGACATCATGTTGTTGGAACCGTCGAAGTCAGACATGGTGATGTTGTAGCACTCACATTCCCAATTCAATTAAATTCATTTTTTTTTTCATTTTCATCATTCCAAGCCTTATTGGGATTGGATCTGAGGTCGATTGTTAACATGTTTACTAGTGGTCATTGCATGGGTGAGAAGAGAATTAGAGACAGGGACTAGTTCATCTTGAAGTTGGCTGCCAATCCTTTGACCTTAACATTTACCTTTGTGGCTATCATTATGACTAAATGAAATGGTGCAATATCATATTTTATTGTGCATCGAAAGGGAAACATTCTCATTGACAGTCCTTACTATTCATAATTCCTTGCACATAATCTACAAGGCTTTGGAGGGGCCCGCTACATGTTTCTTACTAACAATGATGATGTGCCAGACATTATTTGATGGGAAACACATCTCCAATGTGATTGTATCATGCACATGCATGAGAACCACAAATAACATGTGTTTTTGGCACTGTATTTGGGGGTCGGGGATGAAATCCCACCAGATCGATGAATTTTCTTGCCATACGTGTTTAAATTGCTAGAGATGTATTCGTCTTTGAGATTCAATACAAGGGTACTAGATAGAAGAATGATTGATTGATTTGCTACAATGGGATGTAGAAAATCTGTGATAGGTTAACCCAATAATGCAATATAAATCAAAGCAGAATACTATAACCTACTTCTATTATCAATTTTTGAAAGCTTAAAGATCGAGTTGAACAATATAACAAGAAGAAGAAGAATCAATGGCACAATACACATGAAAATACTTTGGGGAAAGAATCAACTAAAAATCCTGCACTATTGTATTATTATACATGGTGGAAATACATAGGAATTATAGAAATCCTTAGCTTTCACAGCTAGCCAGCTCTCAGTACAATCCTGACAGATGTTTACATGCAATCTTGGCTTCTCTCGAGCCTTCCTCTCTACCCTCCAAGCTCCTATTTCCTTGCGTTGTTCCTTGTGGATGATTAGCCTATTACCAAGTGGAAAACCCTCCAAAATTGTGCAATCCTCAAGGATGAATCCCTTGACTGCATTCATGAGTTTTCTCCATGATAAAACACATGCAACTGACAATACACTGTCCTTTAACATTAATCTCAACTGGGTCTTTCTCAAAATAGACATGCATGAGTTTATGATAAGGGAATCTTCAGTTAACTTGAGTAGCACTAGTTGAGTGCATTAATGCATCAACTGACGGTTAACTCGCTATTAATTCCTCAAATAGTTTGGAACTAATTTAACTAAACTTAACTCAATAAATTGAGTTAACTAATTACAACTCAAATATAACTCAATCTTATCTCCTTAATTTAAGGGATAACTCTTGCATGACTTTAGAAACACTTCTAACTTGAATTTATCTAACTAATTAATTTAAAATTAATTAATTAATTATTTCCAAGTAGCTATTAAGACTAAATTTGATTTTAATTCACAATTTAATTCGACGACAAATTAATTTCGAATATTCTTGTTGCCATATTTCAACACTCCCTCTCAATAAGAAAGGGATTATCTACCACCTCGATCTTGTCTCTATGGAATTCAAATTCATACTTTGACAATGCCTTTGTCAAAATGTCATTATCTTGCTCCTCTATCGAAATATACTGCAGCAACATGATCCTCTCAACCTGTGAAAAGCCAGGGGCAACAAATCTTTCCTTATGCTTCTCCACACTACCATCAAGAGCTTGCTTTACATTGTAAAGCCAATAGGAACTCACAACTGAATTGTTCTCGGGTCTTGGAACCACGTCCCAAACATTGTTACGAACTATGGATTCATAATCCTCCACCACAGTATCAACCCAAATCGATTGTTGCACTGCTTCCTCAAAGGAAGATGGCTCAGTTCAACACATTCCCCAACAAAGGCCATCTGTGTAGTGTACCTCTCAGGTGACCTCCTCTGTCTCTGGTAAGAAGATGGTTTTCTCACATTCTCTCTCACATCCTCCAACAATATGTCATCTTCTTGAGTGGATGTCTCCACTCCTAGAACCTCCGCATGTAGCTGCTCCATATTAGTTTGAGGCTCCTCCTCCTTAAGAACCAACAGTTCCTCCACAGCTTATAGTTCGAGCTCCCTCTCAAGGGAAACTTGCATGGCCTTCTTCTCATCAAAATTGAGATCTCTGCAAACCACTATCCTTCGAATGGTAGGCAAGTACACCCGATAGTTGTGAGGTGTATCAGTGTACCCCATAAATATCCCCAACTCTGTTGTCTGCTCAAGATTCTTTCGTGCATCCTTTGTCAAATGGAAATATACCGATGAGCCAAAGATCATGAAGTGACCCACATCTAGTCTCTTACCCAGGAAAGCTTCCTCTTGTGTCTTCATCCCAAGTATGCGATGTGGGCTTCTATTCTACAAATAGACCATTGTGTTGCATCCCTCAACCCACAAGTGAAGTGATAGGCCTTGGTCATGCAGCATTGCCTGTGATGCCCCTACAACAGTTATGTTCTTCCTCTTGGCCACCCCATTCTGCTGTGGTTTATGAGGTGCCGTCAACTCTCGTTTAATTCCTTCCGCTCCACAGAAGTCCTTAAACTCTTGAGAGACATATTCTCCATCGTTGTCGCTTCTGAAGGCCTTGATCTTCTTCCCTGACTCTTTCTTGACCAAAGATTTGAACTCACAAAACTTTGTGAAAGTTTGGTCCTTCTTTTGTATGAAATAACTCCATCATTTACAAGAATAGTCATCAATGAAAATCACATAATACCTTTGCTTCACAATGGATGCCATCGAGAACGGTCCATACAAATTAGTATGAACTCGCTCTAAGATAGCATCTGCTCGATTTTCTCGATCATGAAAGGAAGACTTGGTGTACTTTCCCAAGGTACAAACTTTGCATGTGTCAACTTGCTCAAGTTTACCTTTAGGAAGTCCTATAGATATCTGTTGCATTATCTTCAGAGCCCCATGATGCAAATGGCCCAACCACCTGTCCCACAACATGGGAATGTCCTGGATTTGCACCAATTCTGCTTTCGTACTCAATGTTGCACAATAATCTACCACTAGTTTATAGAGATTCTTCACCTGAATCCCTATCTTCTTGGTCTGACCTGTGGCTATGTGTCTTAGGAATGCCTTTCCTTTACTCAAGACAATATTGTAGCCTTTGTCCTCCAACATCGCGACTAATAACAAGTTCTTGTTCATTCCAAGCACATACATCACATTTGTCAAGGTGAGAGGAGCTCCATGCTCCCTCTGAAAAGAAACCGTACCCACTCCTGAAACACTATACCTTTCGTCGTCACCCATCTCTATGTGCATCTTGAGGTCTTTCTCCTCCAAGGCACTAAATAATTTTTTTATCACCAGTCATGTGGAATGAACCTCCACTATCAAGATACCAGACACAACCCATCATCGATGACACCATGCATGCGATGAGGGTAAAGTCCATTTCGAACTGAGAGACTAAAGCCTCACCTTCCCATCCTTCTGAGGATCCCTTCTTGGACTTCTTCGATGGGAAATTAGTCACATAATGTCCCACCTTATGACAATTAAAGCATCTTACTTTATACATGTTACCCTCCTTCCCTCCATGAGAAGAATTCGATTTGAAATGAGAAGCCTTCCCCTTCCCTTTCCTTGTCTTACTTGCTAAGGCCATGTTTTCTTCATCATCATTCTTGGACCATATTGGGGAATCTTTAGGGAATCTTTTGATTCCTTGGCCCTTTTTGCACCGAAAAAGCCTGAAATTGCCCGATTTTGCCAGATGAAATGAATTTGAAGACAGAGAGAGACCAGGAACAGAGATTAAAGAGTATCAGATTAAATATGCAGGTAGAAAGCACGTCAGAGTATCAGGAAGTGGCGAAGACCATCAATGTAGCAGTGAAGAGTATCAGCGAAGATCTTAGCAGCGGTCCAAAGCATGTGAAAATTAAACACCTTCCAGCAAAGTCAAAGAAAAGGGCGAAGCCACTCAAGGCTCTCAAATCACGGTTATTGCACATTTAACTCACACAAGATCAGAATTGCAAATCCCAAACCATAGTTATTCTAGCAGTACTGCATCGAGCCACCAAGGGCCACATTACACTCTTTTTGATATAGCTACCTCTAACACAGTTCAGTAGATATTTACCTGCATTTAATTTTGGCACAGTTTTAGGTTTACAAAGCTCTTTTCGTAGACCTGTTTTAGGTCGATTGTAATAAATATTTTGAGATATTTTGCACTATAAAAACAGCCCTCGAGACTGTATTAAGGGTTGGTTGGTTGACAAGCTATCCTTAGCTGATTTTTCTCTAGGAGAGACTCGCACTGTAATACCTAATAGTTTCTATAATCAAAGACAACTTATGAGCTTTGGAGAATGGATTGTTCACTGTGTTTAACGGTTGAAGAGTGATTATGGAATTCTTGTGCTGTTGCATAACTCAATAAGTGCTTCTTACCTCTGTTTTCCATTCATAAGTTATCATCTAAACAACAAAAAAGAAGATTAGCTTAGAATTGTTTAATTACACTCTATGCTCAATTTCTGTTGTTTCTCTATGTTTTCATTTGTTTAGGCATAAATATGAATTTCATATGGCTCATTTTTTCCCTAACCTCATCACACATGACAGTTATCCAGGGATTCTTCATTGCCCCTAGATAGAGATCATTCCTTCACTCCGTTAAGCTGAGTGAGAGATTCTTAAGTGCCTCTCATTCCTTACATGTCATCCATATTTTTAGTTTGAAAGTTGTGTTATGTGTAGCTATCCTGCTCCATATTCCTCTTGTGACCAAGAAAACACACTGCAATCCTGACCAATGACTCCATGCCCAATGGTTTGAAAGTTATCACTTTATGAGTTGCCTCTCTACTTGAAAGCAATTTCCTTCCACCCAAACACAAATAAGAACCTCGAACCCGACAACTAGCCTAAAATCATCATCAACAAAGTTAAATCATAAAGAGAGATCCCTCTCTGACTGTAGGTGGGCTAGAACCTACAGTCCAAAGATTGGTTTGTGGTTACCTCAGCCATATCCCTGAAGCCAAGGGACAACCTGAGTGATAACAACACCATCACAGAGACCCCCAAGAAATCTGCAATGTAGGTCTCTAAGCTCCCTATCTTTTTGAGCCTCGTCAGCTCAACGAAATGCTGCTATGGATCCCTCCCATCAAATTGCTCCATCAATCTCCTGTAAACTCGAAATGTGTCATCACTGTGGAGTTCCCTAGTGTAACCATCCCATGAAACCACCAATCCTGGGCCTCGCCATCCAAATGCAATTTTGCCACCTTGATGGCCTCTCCCTCCGACATCTTGTTAAGCTAGAAATAAATGTCCAGCTTCTCCACCCAAGACTTTGCCGAACTGTTTGATGGGCCATCAAACGTGACCAAGTGGAATCTACTAGCTACACGGTGGGTGTCACCCTAATGGTAATGTCGGTACCCTCTGTGATGGTCGCAGGGTCTGCTATCCTGCTTGAGCTAAACAAAATCTCTGAATGAGAGGGCTTCCCTGAACTCTTGCCCATAGGCCTGGTACTCTACAAAATATTCGCCCATCTGTCTAAGCTCTGCCTCCTGCTGGGCTATGGCCACCATGTCTGCTCCTAAGAAAGTGGGCATAGTAGAGCGTGTAGGGGCATGTGAGGCCACCTGCTGCACAGTATCACATTGCTCTGGCAAGTGATGGGATGCACATAATCCCTTACCAATATGAAAAACTAGAGGGTTGTCATGCTGTCTGGCCTCTACTGTCGTGAATCTCTGCCCCATCACCTCAACCCGCCTCGACAGATCCTGCACTAATTTGAGGAGCATATCCACAAATCTCTTCCCATCCTAATCGACCATTTGTTTTGCGTCCACTACTGGCTCTCTCTATTTTGTGTCTACCACAGGCTCCTCTCATTCTACGTCCATGACAAGAACATAGTCTCTCTCCCCATAGATATTATCCAATCTACGTCCAACGTCTCTGTACTTCCTACCTTTGTAACAAATGTAGGGTTTTTCCCATAGTGTCATAGATTGCTAGCTCCACAGGCTAAGCCAGATCTATGCTCTGATACCATTGTAATATTCCTAACCCAGAATATTCCCCAAACCCCAGCAAAAGCTCCAACCAAATATGTGAAAATGATATAATAACCGAGAAGTGATAAAATAATAGTGGAACAACATATAATAATGTAAACCCGAAGTATGAGCAGATACACAAGAAATGCAGCAAGAAATGCTAAGCCATTTTATTATACTGAGCAATAAAATGAGTACAAGAGGTGAATAGATAAATGACACCTTGACTTGCACAAGGCAAGTGAACAAATACTCTCAGAATGAGAAAAATGGCCTCTTTGCGTGGATGTTGCTACTCTACTATTGCTGCTACTAGAAACCAAATGATGATTTGGGGCTTCTCCCCTCCTTGCAAAAAGCAGAAACTCTGGATTCAGGCTCTACTCAAGAAACCCAGAAAAACCCAGAAAGCTCTCCTCGAATGGCCGACCCCCGAAAAAACACCCCCTTGGGCTTCTGCACAGTTCCTCAGTGCCCTGCGCTACCACTGAAGAAACCCCCTCTAAAATGTGCCTGAAACACTGCCTAAAACCCTACCAAAAATCCTCCAATGATACAAGAGTTGGATCCCTACTCAATCGCCCAGCATAAATCCACCTGCAAAACCCCAATCCAGCACTACAACCAAAAGAACTATGTCCCTCTCCAAGTGCTGCATAGTCCTCAAAAACGCTGATGAAACTGCTGCTAAACTGCTGCTAAAAAACTGATAAGACTACTACCGAAATACCGATGGAAATACCTTGCCCAAGTAGGCAGTCAAAGTCCCCCGGGGCTAAGGGTGAGATCTCTCAACGAAGACACTCAATGCACTAAACAAAGCTGCAGATTAGCTAAATAGCTAGCGTGCTCAGAAATCAAAACGACTAGCTCAAAATGTACATAACTGAATGATCTAAAATGAGGGGGATCCTCTCTATTTTATAGCCTCTACCTCTCACAATCCCTAGGCTCACCTCCTCCTACGTGATTCCCCTCTTGCCATGTGTTCTTCCCTCCTGCACAGTCCCTCCATGTGTCTACGTGGGCCCCATTTCTACGTCCCCCTTTGGCCCCCTTGGCTCCTCCTTAAGTCACAACGTTGTGCTACTAGGAAGCGAATTTTTATTCTTAAAGTGAGTTATGTCCCTCGTCCTCACCTTTTTATTTATAAATAACCATAGAAGGAAAAAATTGGGCAAAATTGAATATTCCAATTAGCCATGGCTAATTAGGAATATTACAGTCTCCCCCAGCAAAATGTTGCTTGTCCTCAAGCAACTAAAGTGATGGATGCTGCAAGATCTTCTCACTCTCCCAAGTGGCATCCTCATCTGGCAAATTCTTCCACCTCACCAAAAATTCCTCGACCGTCCTTCTCCGTAGCTGCCTCTCCCTAGTATCAATGATAGCCTCCAGCTGCAATACCAAATGCCCCTAGTCATCCATGGGTGGTAGCTCATCTGTCACTATCACCTGCTACCCCAATGCCTTTTTCAGGCATGATACATGGAAAACGTTATGAATCTTGCTGCCTTGGGGCAGCTCCAACTCATATGCAACCTGTCCAACCATGCGTATCACCTTGTATGGCCCATAAAAGCAGGGCTTAAGCTTCTCAGCCCCCTTCTGCTTTAGTGACAACTATCAGTATGGATGTAACCATAGGTAGACCATGTTCCCTACCTTGATCCGTCTCTCCACCCGACTCCTGCTGGCATACAGCTTCTGTTGGTTCTATGCTATAGCCATGTTATCCTTGAGAGCTCGGAGAATATCCTGGCTCTCTTGGATCCATATCTTGGCTCTGGGAGCCTTGCTATCACCAAACATCATGTTAGCAAAGGATAAAGGATGATACCCATATAAAGTATAGAATGGTGACATACAAATGGACATGTGAGGTGAAGTATTGTATCTGTACTCCCCTACATGCATCCACCTCAACCATGCTCACTACTGCCCACTGACATAGTTAGGTAAGTAGCCCTCTAGCCACTTGTTAATTATCTCTGTCTGACCATCCGTCTATGGGTGATAACTGGTACTTGGTGCCAACTCCGTCCCCACCAACCAAAAAAGCTCTTGCCAAAACCCGCCCATGAAATGGTTATCCCTATCACTGACGATGGTCTTAGGAAGACCATGTAGCCTAAAGATCTCTCTAAAGAACATCTCGGCCACCTGTGCTGCTATATAGTGTGTGGATATGGCAAAAAAGTGTGCGTACTTTGTCAGTCTATCAACAACGACAAAGATGCAATCCTTGCCCTGTACCATGGGCAACCCTGTGATGAAGTCCATCGAAATACTCTCCCATTTCCCTCCAAAATGGGAAGAGGCTGCAATAATCCCGTGGTATGGCTCATCTGTCCCTTGTTCCTCTGGCAAACACCACACTCCCGGATGTGCTGGAGTACGTCCTCCTTGAGACCCTTCCATGAGAACCTCTCCCTAATGGCCCTATAGGTTTTGGTAAACACTTGATGTCCTATCAACGGTGAATCATGTGATGCCTGGAGTATCTACTTCTTGAGCTGAAACCCCTCAGTCAAGAATTTTCGGTCCCTGTAATAGATTATCTCATCGACCACCCTGAACTTGTCATCTACCACATGCCCATCCAAAACCTCACATGCAAACTTGTACTTGGAGTACTCTACTAAGAGTCAAGCCCTCCAGTCTGTATCCAAGCTCATAATAGAGAACGTGGCTGGTCTACGTGAAAGGGCATCTGCTACCATGTTGTTCTTACCCTTGAGATACTTAATGTCAAAGTCATATGGTTGGATCTTGCTCATCCACTTCTGCTGCCTCTCCTGTAGCTGCTTCTGCTTCAAAAAGAACTTGAGGCTATTGTGATCAGTCCTCACCCTAAACCTATTACCCACCAGATATTGCCAGTATTTAGCCAATGCATGCATGATGGCTAACATCACCTTATCATATATAGAATACAACCTCTCCTGTGGAAGTAGCTTTCGGATCTCAAAGGTTATAGGGTGACCTCACTGCATCAACACTACACCGATCCCCTCTCCCGGCGTGTCACACTCCAATACAAAAGGCTCCATAAAATCTGGCAACGCAAGCACTGGGCAGCTGCTCATAACCTCCTTGAGCTTATCAAAGGCTCGTTGCACCGTATCTGACCAACTGAAAGCCCCCTTCCTCGCCAAATCCGTGAGGGGTACAGCAAGCTGAGAGAAACCTTTGATGAACTTTCAGTAGTAATTACAAATGCTAATGAATCCTTGAAGTTTTGTCACATTTCTCAGCTTCGGCCATTCTCTGATGGCCCTGATCTTCTCCCCATGGAATCTCACTCTGTCCACTCCTATGATGTGTCCTAGATACAACATCTTTGTTAACCGAAACTCACACTTGGAGAGTTTGGCATAGAACTGCTACTCCTATAAGATATGCAATACTATCTCAATGTGACAGAGATGCTCCTCCCAAGTCCTACTGTAAATGAGAATGTCATCAAAGAATACCAACACAAACACCCTCAGGTGACTACGGAAGATGTGATTCATGCATGACTGAAATGTAGTAGGGGTGTTGGTTAGTCCAAAATGCATCACCAAGAACTCAAAGTGCCCATAGTGACACCTAAAGGCAGTCTTGGGAATGTCCTGCTCCCTCACGTGAATTTGATGGTACCCAGATCTCAAATCAATCTTTGAGAAGAATCGTACTCCCTCAACTCGTCCATCAACTCATCGACCCTGGGTATGGGGTAGCTGTTCTTCAAGGTATTCTTGTTCAGGGCCTTGTAGTCAATGCACATCCTTAATGTATCGTCCTTCTTCTTCACCAACACCACAGAAGAAGCAAAAGGACTCGTGCTCGGTCGAATGTGCCCAAGAGCCAGCAACTCCTATGTTGCCCACTCAATCTTGTCCCGATAGGCCTTGGGGTGCCTATAGGGGGTGGTGATCACTGCCTGGATGCCTTGCTCAAGCTCCATAGTGTGCTCAAACCCCCGATCCGGTGGCTATCCTGGTGGAATATCTCCAAATACTATGGAATACTGATCAAGGATGGACTGGATCTCTAGATGTACCATCTGCCCTCTAGTCCTTGCCTCTGATGCATGCAGCTCCACTGCCCACTCTATGTCTCCCTTCTAGAAGACTGCCTCCATCTGATGAGATGACATAGTCTGAGGTGGATATGTGTGCTATCCCTGTATCTTCTCATGCCTCGCTGTCTTCTCATCATCCCACTCCATCTCTAAGGTCTTCCAATCCATCGTGACCTTCCCTAGAGTAATAAGCCACTAAACACCCAGTATCATGTTGGTGTCTGGAATATCGACCATGTAAAAGTGGTCAGTCAATGTGTAGGTGCCCATCGTCACTGAAAGCTCTGGAACATAATGGGCACACGTCATGGTCTGATCTCTTGGGACCAATATTGAAAACTCATCGAAGCTCTCTGTCTGAATACCTCTCTGCTCAACCATTTGTGCATTGATGAAGTTGTAGTTGCCCCACTATGAACCAAAACTGATACGTGCTAGCCACGTACTATCCCTCGTATGCATAGCGTTAGATACTTGGGAACTCCTTGCAACGCTGCAAAGGCCCCTCTGGTGGGTGCAAAAGATGCACCACCTACTGCTGGTGGTGGAGGTGGTGAAGGTCCATGTATGGCATGGCTATCTCCTGCCTCCACATCCTCCTCGTCATTCTCTTCTCCATTGCTCTCAGATAAGACCTCAATAAAATGTGTTTTGCCAGCAGCACATCTATGTCGTCGTGTCCATGGCTCTTGACATGTGAAGCACAACTGCTTCTTCTTCAGCTCCCTCCTGGCATCATCATCAAGCTGTACTCGTCCTAGATTCCCCTTTGGAGGAGGAATCCTCACATCCTTCCCTTAGACTGAAAAGTCTATTTCTGGGGGTAAGGTGTCTGAGTCCTGGGTAAGACATCCTATAAGTCCCGGGTACTGCTGATAGCATCCTGGAGTGTGGCTGGTTTAATGGATCGGATTAAACCCTAAAGTGGCTCTACTAACCCCTCAACATACATATAGACCCTCCGTGCCATGGATAGGTCTGGCACCATCACGGAGACCCTTAAGAAATCTATAATATAGGTCTCTGGGCTCCCTATCTGTTTGAGCCTCGTCAGCTCAATGAAATGTTGCTCTGGATCCCTCCAATCAAATCGCTCCATCAATCTCCTGGTAAACTCAACATATATCATCACTGTGGAGTTCCCCAGTGTAACCATCCCCTGAAACCACCAATCCTATGTCTCGCCATCCAAATGCAATGTTGCCACCTTGATGGCCTCTGCCTCCAACATTTGGTTAAGCTATAAATAAATGTCTAGCTTCTCCACCCAAGACTTTACCGAACTATTTTATGAGCCATCAAACGTGGGCAAGTGGAATCTATTGGTTTCACGGTGGGTGTCACCCTCATGGTAATGTCGGTACCCTTTGTGATGGTTGCGCGGTTTGCTATCCCGCTGGAGCTGAACAAAATTTCCGAATGAGAGGGCTTCCCTGAACTCTTGCCCATAGGCCTAGTACTCTACAAAATAACCACCCATCTGTCTAGGCTCTGCCTCTTGCTAGGCTACGGCCCCCGTGTCTGCTCCTAAGAAAGTGGGCATGCTAGAGCATGTAGGGGCATGTGAGGCCACCTGCTGTGCAGTATTATGCTACTCTAACAAGTGATGGGATGCAATTGATCCCTCACCAATCTGAAAAACTCAAGGGATCTCACACTGTCTGGCCTCTACTGCTGTGAATCTCTGCCCCATCACCTCAATCTGCCTCGACAGATCCTGCACTGATTTGAGGAGCATATCTACAAATCTCTTCCCATCCTCATCGCCCATTTGTTCTTCATCCACTACTAGCTCTCTCTATTCTGTGTCTACCACAGGCTCCTCCTATTCTGCGTCCACCACAAGAACAAAGTCTCCCTCCTCATAGGTATTCTCCAACCTATGTCCAATGTCTTTGTACTTCCTACCTCTGTAACAAATGTAGGGTTTTTCCCCTGGTGTCACAGATTGCTAGTTCCACAGGCTAAGCTAGATCTATGCTCTGATACCACTGTAATATTCCTAACCTGGAATATTCCTCAAACCCCAACAAAAACTCCAATCAAATATGTGAAAATGATATAATAACCCAGAAGTGATAAAATAATAGTGGAACAACATATAATAATGTAAACTAGAAGTATGAGCAGATACACAAGAAATGCAACAAGAAATGCTAAGCTATTTTATTATACTAAACAACAAAATGAGTACAAGAGGTGAACAGACAGATGGCACCTCGACTTGCACAAGGAAAGTGAAGAAATACTCTCAGAATGACAAGAATGGCCTCTCTGCATGGATGTTGTTGCTGTGCTACTTCTGCTCCTAGAAAACAAATGATGATTTGGGGCTTCTCCCCTCCTCAAAAATTTTGAAACTCTAGATTCAGGCTCTACTCAAGAAACCCAGAAAAGCCCAAAAAACTCTCCTTAAATGGCCGACCCCCGAAAAACACCCCGTTGGGGTTCTGCCCAGTTCCTTAATGCCTTGCACTACCACTGAAGGAAACCCCTCTAAACTATGCCTAAAGCACTGCCTGAAACCGTTCCAAAAATCCTCCAATGAGACAAGAGCTGGACCCCTGCTCAATCACCCAGAATAAATCCACCTGCGAAACCCCAATCCAACACTACAACCAAAAGAACTGCGTCCCTCTCCAAGTGTTGCGCAATCCTCCAAAACGCTAATGAAACTGCTGCTGAAATGATAATAAAACTACTACTGAAATACCGATGGAAATACCTTGTTCGAGTAGACACTCGAAGTCCCCCGGGGCTAAGGATGAGATCTCTGAACGGAGACACTCAATGCACTAAACAGTGTTGCAGACTAGCTACACAGCCAGTGTGCTCAGAGGTCGAAACAACTAGCTCAAAATGCACATAACTGAATGATCCAAAATGAAGGGGCTCCTCTCTATTTTATACCCTCTGCCTCTCATAATCCCTAGGCTCACCTCCTCTTACGTGATTCCCCTCTTGCCATGTGTTCTTCCCTCCTGTGTAGTCCCTCCATGTGTCTGCGTGGGCCCCATTTCTGCATCCCCCTTTGGCCCCCTTGGCTCCTCCTTAAGTCACAACGTTCTGCTACTTGGAATTGACTTTTTATTCTTAAAGTGAGTTATGTCCCTCGTCCTCACTTTTTTATTTATAAATAACTATAGAAGGAAAAAATTGGGCAAAATCGAATATTCCAATTAGCCATGGCTAGTTAGGAATATTACATTGCTTCAGTAATATACGAATTGATTTGAGGGAATCCATGCACCATCTCTTCTCCTCTAATTTATTTCTTGGTATCAGAGCCCATATGGGTTGGACTTCCTTAAGGGAGGGCCTAGGAAGATGGAAATTTGAAGATTGAATTCATATTTTGTAGATAAATTAGTTTAATAGGGTGTTTTGTTTGTGTCAGTGTAAGTGTTGAGTTTTCATTGTTGCTCATTAGTTTGTTGCATGATCAAGTGCAACGAAAATGTGGTGACCATGGATGTTGAGAGTTGCAGACGGAATGCAAAAACTACATCAAGAGGAGACTGATACAGCCGATTTGTTATCAATATGTAGGCAATGAGAGGTCAACCCATTATCCATGATGCTATGAATTGACTGAAGCCGAATTAATCCTTGGATAACTCTCTTGTTGGCGATGAAGGGGACATAGGCTACAAAGAAGTGTATTGGAAGGATGTCTTTTCATTAGACATCATGTTGTTGGAACCGTCGATGTCAGACATGGTGATGTTGTAGCACTCACATTCCCAATTCAATTAAATTCATTTTTTTTTTCATTTTCATCATTCCAAGCCTTATTGGGATTGGATCTGAGGTCGATTGTTAACATGTTTACTAGTGGTCATTACATGGGTGAGAAGAGAATTAGAGACAGGGACTAGTTCGTCTTGAAGTTGGCTGCCAATCCTTTGACCTTAACATTTACCTTTGTGGCTATCATTATGACTAAATGAAATGGTGCAATATCATATTTTATTGTGCATCGAAAGGGAAACATTCTCATTGACAGTCCTTACTATTCATAATTCCTTGCACATAATCTACAAGGCTTTGGAGGGGCCCGCTACATGTTTCTTACTAACAATGATGATGTGCCAGACATTATTTGATGGGAAACACATCTCCAATGTGATTGTATCATGCACATGCATGAGAACCACAAATAACATGTGTTTTTGGCACTGTATTTGGGGGTCGGGGATGAAATCCCACCAGATCGATGAATTTTCTTGCCATACGTGTTTAAATTGCTAGAGATGTATTCGTCTTTGAGATTCAATACAAGGGTACTAGATAGAAGAATGATTGATTGATTTGCTACAATGGGATGTAGAAAATCTGTGATAGGTTAACCCAATAATGCAATATAAATCAAAGCAGAATACTATAACCTACTTCTATTATCAATTTTTGAAAGCTTAAAGATCGAGTTGAACAATATAACAAGAAGAAGAAGAATCAATGGCACAATACACATGAAAATACTTTGGGGAAAGAATCAACTAAAAATCCTGCACTATTGTATTATTATACATGGTGGAAATACATAGGAATTATAGAAATCCTTAGCTTTCACAGCTAGCCAGCTCTCAGTACAATCCTGACAGATGTTTACATGCAATCTTGGCTTCTCTCGAGCCTTCCTCTCTACCCTCCAAGCTCCTATTTCCTTGCGTTGTTCCTTGTGGATGATTAGCCTATTACCAAGTGGAAAACCCTCCAAAATTGTGCAATCC
Organism: Pinus taeda; assembly: GCA_000404065.3. Taxonomy (NCBI): domain Eukaryota; kingdom Viridiplantae; phylum Streptophyta; class Pinopsida; order Pinales; family Pinaceae; genus Pinus; species Pinus taeda. The sequence continues at coordinate 25,865 of APFE031160138.1, forward strand.
TCAAGGATGAATCCCTTGACTGCATTCATGAGTTTTCTCCATGATAAAACACATGCAACTGACAATACACTGTCCTTTAACATTAATCTCAACTGGGTCTTTCTCAAAATAGACATGCATGAGTTTATGATAAGGGAATCTTCAGTTAACTTGAGTAGCACTAGTTGAGTGCATTAATGCATCAACTGACGGTTAACTCGCTATTAATTCCTCAAATAGTTTGGAACTAATTTAACTAAACTTAACTCAATAAATTGAGTTAACTAATTACAACTCAAATATAACTCAATCTTATCTCCTTAATTTAAGGGATAACTCTTGCATGACTTTAGAAACACTTCTAACTTGAATTTATCTAACTAATTAATTTAAAATTAATTAATTAATTATTTCCAAGTAGCTATTAAGACTAAATTTGATTTTAATTCACAATTTAATTCGACGACAAATTAATTTCGAATATTCTTGTTGCCATATTTCAACACTCCCTCTCAATAAGAAAGGGATTATCTACCACCTCGATCTTGTCTCTATGGAATTCAAATTCATACTTTGACAATGCCTTTGTCAAAATGTCATTATCTTGCTCCTCTATCGAAATATACTGCAGCAACATGATCCTCTCAACCTGTGAAAAGCCAGGGGCAACAAATCTTTCCTTATGCTTCTCCACACTACCATCAAGAGCTTGCTTTACATTGTAAAGCCAATAGGAACTCACAACTGAATTGTTCTCGGGTCTTGGAACCACGTCCCAAACATTGTTACGAACTATGGATTCATAATCCTCCACCACAGTATCAACCCAAATCGATTGTTGCACTGCTTCCTCAAAGGAAGATGGCTCAGTTCAACACATTCCCCAACAAAGGCCATCTGTGTAGTGTACCTCTCAGGTGACCTCCTCTGTCTCTGGTAAGAAGATGGTTTTCTCACATTCTCTCTCACATCCTCCAACAATATGTCATCTTCTTGAGTGGATGTCTCCACTCCTAGAACCTCCGCATGTAGCTGCTCCATATTAGTTTGAGGCTCCTCCTCCTTAAGAACCAACAGTTCCTCCACAGCTTATAGTTCGAGCTCCCTCTCAAGGGAAACTTGCATGGCCTTCTTCTCATCAAAATTGAGATCTCTGCAAACCACTATCCTTCGAATGGTAGGCAAGTACACCCGATAGTTGTGAGGTGTATCAGTGTACCCCATAAATATCCCCAACTCTGTTGTCTGCTCAAGATTCTTTCGTGCATCCTTTGTCAAATGGAAATATACCGATGAGCCAAAGATCATGAAGTGACCCACATCTAGTCTCTTACCCAGGAAAGCTTCCTCTTGTGTCTTCATCCCAAGTATGCGATGTGGGCTTCTATTCTACAAATAGACCATTGTGTTGCATCCCTCAACCCACAAGTGAAGTGATAGGCCTTGGTCATGCAGCATTGCCTGTGATGCCCCTACAACAGTTATGTTCTTCCTCTTGGCCACCCCATTCTGCTGTGGTTTATGAGGTGCCGTCAACTCTCGTTTAATTCCTTCCGCTCCACAGAAGTCCTTAAACTCTTGAGAGACATATTCTCCATCGTTGTCGCTTCTGAAGGCCTTGATCTTCTTCCCTGACTCTTTCTTGACCAAAGATTTGAACTCACAAAACTTTGTGAAAGTTTGGTCCTTCTTTTGTATGAAATAACTCCATCATTTACAAGAATAGTCATCAATGAAAATCACATAATACCTTTGCTTCACAATGGATGCCATCGAGAACGGTCCATACAAATTAGTATGAACTCGCTCTAAGATAGCATCTGCTCGATTTTCTCGATCATGAAAGGAAGACTTGGTGTACTTTCCCAAGGTACAAACTTTGCATGTGTCAACTTGCTCAAGTTTACCTTTAGGAAGTCCTATAGATATCTGTTGCATTATCTTCAGAGCCCCATGATGCAAATGGCCCAACCACCTGTCCCACAACATGGGAATGTCCTGGATTTGCACCAATTCTGCTTTCGTACTCAATGTTGCACAATAATCTACCACTAGTTTATAGAGATTCTTCACCTGAATCCCTATCTTCTTGGTCTGACCTGTGGCTATGTGTCTTAGGAATGCCTTTCCTTTACTCAAGACAATATTGTAGCCTTTGTCCTCCAACATCGCGACTAATAACAAGTTCTTGTTCATTCCAAGCACATACATCACATTTGTCAAGGTGAGAGGAGCTCCATGCTCCCTCTGAAAAGAAACCGTACCCACTCCTGAAACACTATACCTTTCGTCGTCACCCATCTCTATGTGCATCTTGAGGTCTTTCTCCTCCAAGGCACTAAATAATTTTTTTATCACCAGTCATGTGGAATGAACCTCCACTATCAAGATACCAGACACAACCCATCATCGATGACACCATGCATGCGATGAGGGTAAAGTCCATTTCGAACTGAGAGACTAAAGCCTCACCTTCCCATCCTTCCGAGGATCCCTTCTTGGACTTCTTTGATGGGAAATTAGTCACATAATGTCCCACCTTATGACAATTAAAGCATCTTACTTTATACATGTTACCCTCCTTCCCTCCATGAGAAGAATTCGATTTGAAATGAGAAGCCTTCCCCTTCCCTTTCCTTGTCTTACATGCTAAGGCTATGTTTTCTTCATCATCATTCTTGGATGAAGAACCATGTCGTGTGCTCCCCCTGATCTCCTCCTGCATCAACCACAGTCATTCCCAATCCAACATTTTCTCCCTTCCATTCACAGAGTCCTGGTAGTTATTCCAACTCTTTGGAAGGTCAAGGAAAGTGAGGCTCACCATGTCATCATCTGCAGTAGTCATTCCCACACTGCCAAGCTCATCTCTATAGGTGGTGAGCTTGTTCAAATATGTGGAAATAGTATTGCCCTTCTCCATATTAATTCTTCAAAGCTTATCCTTGAGCGCCAATTTCCTCTGGTCAGTACTATTCTGGTAGAGGTCCTTTAATGTCTTCCACATTGAAAACAGAGCATCCTTTCCATGGAGACTTGAGATAATATGGTCTTGAACTCCCTCAAGGATGATTTGTCTCACCTTCACCACACACTTCTTCCACTCATCCAACTCTTTTGCATTAGCTGAAGTTGGCTTTGGGATTTCTTGATCAATGAATTCCTTCAAGCTGTTGTCTTCTAATACAGCCTCCATTTTCTTTCCATGCTATGTAATTCGAGCTTCCTTCCAAGCCATACTCAAGTGTCAAGCCATAGAACGCCATTGGGAAACCTTGAAGTATGATATGAATTCGATTTGCACCTGCAATCCTGAACTTCAAACTTTGAATTCTCTTCTCAGTATATTGTTCACATCTCTGATACCATGTGGAAAATCTGTGATAGGTTAACTCGATAATGAAATATAAATCAAAGAAGAATACTATAACCTACTTCTACGATCAATTTGCGGAAGCTTAAAGATTCGAGTTGAACAATATAACTAGAAGAAGAAGAATCAATGGGACAATACACATGAAAATACATTAGGGTTTTTAGCTGAGGCTTTCCATAAAGTATTTTCATGTGTATTGTGCCATTGACTCTTCCTCTTCTGGTTATATTGTTCAGCTCGATATTTAAGCTTCCGCAAATTGATAGTAGAAGTAGGTTATAGTATTTTTCTTTGGTTTATATTGAATTATCGGGTTAACCTATCACAGATTTTCTACATGGGATTTGTTGTTATTTTAATTCTATATGTAGAAGGTGCAAAACCAATTAATGAACAAAGAAAAATAGTGCAAATTAGTGGATTTGAAAGTTCTTCGGTGCCGAGAGAATGTATGGATAATTTGATTGTGTGAATCTGTTATACGTTGATGGGTATTGTTGTGCTTCGGGTTTCAAGAGCATAAGTTATAGGCTATGTTATGAGACACTTGTATGTAGAAATTTGAGTTGCATAATTTATTGATGAATATGCCTAGTAATTAGACAACTCACCTATACAATGATCAAAAGTGTAGTTCATTGCATTTTGATAGATAAGAATTTGTCCACAGGATGGTCTAGTATCAAGAGTTTTCTTCAAAAGATCAAGAATCATCAATTATACAAAGTTCATCAAATATGGTTAGAGGTGGTTATGTCTTAAATGAGTTGAATTGGAAGCTCAAAGATTGTGGTGGTAAAAAGAGCGTTGTCTAGGAGGCTTCAGAGTGGGGATAAGTGTTGAGGAAGGTCAACTAGACAAATGTGGCTATATGTAATTTATGTTTCTTGTAATAATCTTTGTAATAATGTAATGTAACCATTAAAGTGGGCCCTTAAAAATAATGCTTACATTAGTAAATAGGTAAGATTAGTTTGCTTGTTGTTGAGTTTTGTTGAGATATTTTCTCAAGAAGAAATTCCTTTTTGGAATTTGTTGGATCTCATGAGCACTATTTATGTGGCGTGTATTTTGGTTTTGTGTGAATATACTAATTGATTTGAGTGAATTTGTGCACCATGTCTACTACACTAATTTCTTTCTATTATTATATTTGATTTATTAAGTTAAATAAATTTTAATTATATATATATAATATATATAATATTATATATATATATATATATATATATATATATATAGAGAGAGAGAGAGAGAGAGAGAGAGAGTTATAACAATGTAGAAATTAAGTGATTTTGATGGTTAAAAACATATATTTACATACAAAAGGTTATAGGTTTCAATACAAATGGGTACAAAATCTTTGTACACCAAGTTAAGTATATTATTGTAGTTGAGGTCATTAAAATAAATACTTGAGATCTCCTTATATGTATAAGAGTTATGAGACCCTTTAATATAATAACAATTATTATTTCTTTTGTGAGAAAATGCAAATGATTTCCATTAATATATTTTTTTACATTGGGAGCATATGGTCGTTGACATCCCAAAAAATCTGACCTGGGAATGTAAGTCTCTAATTAGGTAGAGAAAACTACACACCATTCCTATTTATAAAAAACTATAACTTGGGTGCTATAGGACCAGAGAAAAAACATGAAACCAAGAGACTCGCATCATAGTAGATCCGTAGGCCATTGTGAGTATTTTCATACAAAGGTTGCACTGATGTAACAAGAAAATTATTAAGAGACAAACAAGAAAACATGCTCTTTCAAAAAACAAAATTCAAAAACTTTCATGAGAGTCTAAAGAGAAACAATCATCCTTGCTTTCCAAAGGAAAAAAAAACAAAGTTCATGCAAGATGTTGAATATGACATTTTCCACCATATAGAAATATTTTGAATATGCCAGAAAGTATATTGCAACATCTTGTAGGTAAGAAGTCCATTTCACATCCCAGAAACCTCCACGCTCGACCAAAAGTTGTCATAGAAAATAGAAAGATCACCTCCAAAAGATCCGAGAACTAGAGTGATATGGTAGCTAAAGGTAGTCAAAATACTAAACCAAAAAAACCCACATCAATCTGATAGAATTACTGGAGAAAGAGGAGAGGTATTAGTAGGTGGAGCATTAATGACTACAGGGGGATCATCAAGATCCTTAGAATTAGAGTTGGAAACCACATATTTTTTGACCCTGCTCAAACGTGAGACAATATTATCTAGGCATAATCATATATTACAAAGAATAGATTTAATGTCCTCTTGTCCTGCAAGTTTTTTTATAGCTGTCCACTTCCTTATCCCTGAGAACCATGTGGAAGAAAGTATCCATCTATTGGTGAACAATGAGAGAATGTAGGAAATGTAGCATTCTTTTTCTGAATTTCCTCGAATCAAGAATCCACTTAAGGCCTTCCTCTCCAACCTTAGAATTAGGGAAGTAAGGGAAGTTGCAAAACTCCTTTGATTCAAGGTGAAGAATTTCCCTCCAGACTTCTAGAGGGACTGAATCAAAATAAGTTGCAATAAAATCCCAGCCAAACAACCTTTGACGGTGAGGGGTAGAACTACTCATGCCACCTCTATTACTTTCCATTCTCTATTAAGGAGGCATACTTATAGAGAGAAGAGAGAAGTACACACAACCTTAGGCAAAACAATGACTAATAGGATGAGCAAGAGAACAAAACCCAGACTCTTTGAATTCCAACCAAACCACAAGTAGGTCATCCTCTAGACTCCAAAATTGGAACCCAAGAACAAAAACTACTGGTAAAACCCAACAAATTACATGAATAAACCCTTGAAATCCCCACAAGGGATGCAAAACATGGACACAAAGGAACTGCATTATAAGGTTAAAATCACACTCAAGGATAAGATAAACCACAAACTCAACAATTATAATTTGAGATGGGATGAAAGAAAAGGAGTTGCACCTGAAAATTGTGAAACACAAATTTCCCAACATAGAATTTAACGAGAATTTATAGATGCAAAAGGCATGAAACATTACAAACCCAAATTTCACTATTTAACTAAAAGGTAAATTGTTGTCACTGAAACGATATAGAGAAATTACCAAGATACCATACACTACAAACCAAGATAGGGAAGGGAAATGAAATACCTATTGTTGGAGGAGTTAGGGAAAATTTTGGGAGTGAAATTTCACAAATGGGATATTTTTGGGACATTTTCTAAAAACAAATATTTGACAATTTCATTAAAAATTCACCTATTTTTTACCTCTATATCATTAAAAGGATGATATTTGCCAAAAAATTATTGATTTTAATAGTAAATTCCAAGATTTTTTAATGAACATTCACCTACATTATATACATATGAATTTTCAAACCATAATAGTCGCCTACAATAATGTATGTAGGAAAAATAACAAATCCTTAAAAAATACCCTTCTAGTCAATCTCACTGACTAGTTTGATGGAAAGAGGGCTAGTCGGCTCAGTCGACTAGCCAAAGTTAAGTTGATAGTTATGTAATGTAATGAAAGGATAACTAATGATAGATTAAGAATCATATCTAGTTAGACATATAAACTTCCATAACTATCCTGACAATATATGTGTGTGTGTGTGTGTGTGTGTCTACATATCTATGAATTGGTTGTGGTTTGACATATAATAAAGTTATATTTGTGCGCTTCTATTGGTTATCAATTACGATGTCTCTTTTATATATATATATATATATATATATATATATATATATATATATATATATATATATATATATATATATATATATATATATATAATATATATATATATATATATATATTATATATATTATATATATATATATATATATATATATATATATGTTTGTCATGTAATTACATGTTTCTTGACTACTAATAACAATGCATGTTTTTCACTAGAGTACAACATTGGTTTTGTTGTTTGTAGTGACAACCTGAGTCACATATTATGCAAGAATAAATGTTAACATTAGAAGAGATACAATTATGGTGGGAGGAAAAGATCAATAATTATTTAAAGAAATACACGTATAGAAGTTGTTTATTAATTGTGGAAGCTAGAGCCAACTTGTTTATGGAAGTGTATAAATGATTCATAGAAGGTGCCCTAGTTGAAACCAAGAAGTTTCTTGACTACATTGCCCATGAAAAAACCTTAGAATAAAATTGACGCTAGACTTATGCTAAAGTTATCTAACAATTGGCAAACAAATTTACATAAGTGGCTTGAGTTAATTCTTGAAGACTATTGAAAAAGAGCGAGCAATATAATACTGAACCTCGATTGAACATATTAAGAACATATTTTATGATGATATTCATGACAGTTTCTTTTTTCACAATCCCTAGACTTGTTACACATGTTCCTTCTTGAAAAAGGTGCAGGACATACTTTTGAGTACCGACCTCCATTAGAGATACCGGCCAAGACCGATAGGAAGAAAGATCAAACCAATTGGAAAAAATTATTGATGCTCAGTGTAAAGATACAAAGGAAGCATGGGATTATAGCTTAAGTAAATAATCATGGTCGAAAAATACTTCCTCATGAATTGAAACTAAGTAGGGTTAGTACGCTGGGGGGAATAAAGGATCATGAGGAATAAAGAAAAAAATGAAAAGAAAGAAAATAGAGTTGGAAAACTACATGTAACTCACAAAAATGTATGGAATAAAATCAATTTCCAGGAAGCAACAACAAGAAAGTAACCAACCTAATAGCGTTCAACAATAGAAGCAATCAACCGACATACAAAAAATAGCAAGGGACAATAGATATCAACAATGGGATAAAATTAGAGAGCAAGAATCCAGAGGAAAGGAATGCAAAATCAAGAGCATGAGAGCAAATATGCATGAGACTCCTCAGTAGATTTGAGAGGCATAACACGTGTAGTGTCCTGTCTAGGGTGCTAGACTAGGCTATATTTATTATCGACCAGGATGCGTAGACTTAGAGGCATGCGTCTAAAGTATATAGACATAAAGGATTATTAGCTAAGTGGTTATGATGGTAGGTCATAGGACTTCTTTACGGAAGATTGAGGTATGTTACCTATCACCCAAACACTTAGGTCACTCAGTTAATCTACCTAATTACAACACTGTGTATCACTACAAACCAAGATTTCAATCTCCTTACAGAGACATTATGCATAAAACCCTTGTTCAGCAAATACTCAACATTCACTAATATTCATGCAAGATAAAAACATACAGAAATCATAAGCATACTTTGAAATGATAACAGAGTTCATGACATTGCTTTAAAAGACAACAAAGGATCGAATCCCTTACAGGATACGATTCACGATCTCAGTGATGAACTGTTCAAGCACTATCATAAACATAAAACATATGCATTCTATTGAAACCAACAATCAATTCTAATTACTGTGCATATTATTTAATACCCTAAGTTGCGCATGGAAAGGAAATGACAGTATACCAAGTTAACGCAGGGCCCGTCTACGTTCCAGAGGTATACTGGACTGTGATCAACCGATTATCAAATCAACGCAACAAGGAAAAGATCGTGACTGCAACTATGTCTTTGATATTAAGTTCAAACTCTGTTTTCAAACAATACAACGATAACCAACTACTGACTACTCAGAACTGTGTTTACATATGTTTTTACAACCCTTACATTTCGAAAATGAATGTACATTCATGATGTGGTTGTTGCCGCTTTTATCATGTCGTGATTTTTAAAATGTTTCTATCCTAAACTGATTTCAAAAAGGAACAAAACTAAATCAATTTAGAATGCTTTGTTGTTGCCACCTTTGTCGCCAACATGCTATACTTTGACCTTCGTTGACCGCGCATGTAGGAGAGTCGATTCTGCTGTAGGATAGGTATTCGTCCATGCTTGGACATTCTACTTTTCATCCCTACCCTTCGCTCTAGCCTAGATGTCATGCCACATGTCAAACAATGAACCAATTACATGATGTTGGAACTTCCTGTAGCCATTTTACCAAAAATTCCTAATTCGTTAACATAAAACTCCTAAATCAATTTTAATGCATTTTAATAACTATAGGACTATTAACTAATCAATTTTCAAGGGATCTAAGAGATATATGATGGAAAGAAGTAGGAAAATGATATGTTTTAGGAGGAAAAAGGAGGTCATGGGATGGTACCAACATCTCTCTCCGACTTAATGAATTAGCATGTCCTCATGCTAACCCCGAAGTGCTTCCCTTGAACTCTGTCCCTGCCTGTACCTCTGCTTCCTTTAGCAATGTGTCCACATTCTTTTTCACCTGGGCATCTTTCTAACCATGGAGCTCCTACTTTAATCTTTTGTATTTTTCTTTGAGGGTCTTCTTCTGATTGTACCACTTAGTGGCCCAATTACAAATATCCGTTTGCTCAGCCTCTAGTTCATTGATTTGCTCCCTCAACTTTTCATTCTTCTTTTGAGTCTCTTTACTCTGCGCTCGGAGGATTTCATTTTCTTTCTTGATAACTTTTTCTAGCATATTAGCCTCCATGAGTTCTTCCTTTAATTTCTCAATTTGTTTCTCCAGTTTCTTCTGTTTCTTAATGGGAGGCGGTGAACCTTTTTCTTGCTTGTTATTGCTTTCAACCTCTATATTAGCTCCTGGTCCTCGTGGTGAGTGGTCACTACTCTCAATATCCATTGGTATAGGTGCATTGGATTCAAGCTGGTCTTCTTGTAACTAGGATTTTGGTGCTCTCCTTGTTCTTCTTGAATAAGTGGTGAAAATTTTATCTTGCTTTGCCTTCTTAGCATCCTCTTTTCTCATTTTCCTAGTCCTTATGCTGCTCACAGGTGGAGGCACCTTGCTTGCTTTGGATACTGGGATCTCTTCATCGATATCCTTCATGAATCCTGAATTCTCCTGCAATCCTTCTTTGTCTTCTTCATCTTTAATTTGGTTAGAAGCTAAGAACTCCTTCCACATTTTCCCTCTTCTCTGCAATTCATGCTCAATTAGAATTTTAATTAAGCCAAAGTGATATAGGCTCTTGTCTTCATTTCCCTTCTGCTTTTGGATGGTCTTCAACATCTTAGTTAGGCTTTGTAATATAAAATATGGTAGACTAATAACACACTGCGTTTTCAAGTGTAGCAGTAATTTAATATGGTATAGATAGACAATACTGTAACGGCCTTCGCAGGTTACGAATTTTTGGAGGATATAGACCATCTCATCCCAGGGATGCATCAACCAACTCCTTGGGACGCCTTTCTTCTAGTTAACTGATGAGACTCTGGATCTAGACATAAATTGAGTCCATGACTTCTCTTTAAATCGCTTTGTCTTAAAGTACTTCTCCCCTTCTGGGCTGATCCCTATTGACTGGGCTATGGTGTCTTATGAAACCTTGAATGAGAAGTTACCTATCAGGGCTTTCTCTCCATTGAATGTGAAAGCGAATTGTTTGGTAACCTCTTCATTACTTCCATGAAATTTCTCTAAAAAGGGCAGCCACTGTATCTCTCTGAGAATTGAAATGCAATCTTCATGATATTGAGAACGGTCGAACATGCTCGGCTCGACCCTATTGGTCATTTTGGCAGAGGGTCGTGCTCTAACTCTTCTCTGTTTATGTTTTGCAATTTCAACAAAGAAATTTCAATTTGTTACCTGGTGGTGTCGCTCCCTTAATATCTAGTATGATGCTTGGTTGACTTTCTTGTGACTTTGGTGGGAGTTGAAACTGAATGGTTATATTTCCCTCTTGTGGCGCTCACTGCTTTCAATCCTTACTGTGGAAGTCACAGGAGTTAAATGCCAGCGTGAAATAACTAAGAATGATGGTGAAATAACCAACTACACTTAATTCATAGCGTATTCATATTTGGGAATAGAGGAATGGATGTACCGCTTGTATAGATGCCTTCATAGGAGCGTTGGAAGTGTATATGCAATACTGGGGTATTATGTCAGGGAGTCCTCTGAATCATTTAGCTACATCGGGTGGTGGAATCATAATTCGGCCGTATGGAATACAATGAATAGGCCCGCTTTAACATTTGTTTCTTTACCTTTATTTTTAAAAACACAATCCACCACGTGTCCTGTTTCTATTGGTACTCAGCCAAATGGAAGATGTTGGTATGGCTGTAGGATGCGTTTGGCATAACAAGGTTGATATGAAAAGGGCAATGGATTTAGAGGTATGAAATAGGTTGAAGTATGAAAGATGATAAGAGTTAGTGAGATAAGGGATGATGGAAAATGTATTGTCCTTGAAATCGATCATAATAGTCACAGTCATTAAATTTAACATTAAAAATTAATCTAAGAAATTAAATGTTAAGAATAAGGAACATATTACACTTTTGTTGGTTGTTGTTGCATTGGCATGCTAAGTAGGACTAGTCTCTTTTGACTATTCTTTGTTGTTCATAACAGGTCCCCTGAGATAGATTTGAATGCAGCAGGTCCCTCTGAAATCTTGAAGATGTTCATGCAGCTCCTTATATGTATACAGGTTCCTTGAGCTTGGGTATTTGATGGAGTCTTGGTGCCCAGCAACCTGTAAATCCTTGTAGAGACTTGATGAATCTTTGTTGAAGTAACCCTGAAGTAATAGTCTCTTAACAGGTCCCTTTTATGTGTCTTAAACAGGTCCCATTAATGCTGGTGTTGATAGCATGGTCTTCTGGACAGAACAGGCCGCCCTGCATAATGTTTATAACCAGGTCCCTTTGAGATAAAACAATGACAAAACAACTTATTTATTGAAATCTGGAATGCTCGAACAAACTGCTTTGGAAATTTACAGTGAGGAGATGAGATAAGAAATCTTTAAGAATTTACAATGGAGAGATAAAAGAACAAAATGCTGATGCTTCTCTCCCCCACGAAAGTTTTGACTTGTCCTCAAGTCATTATTCAGTTCATAAATCAAACAGTGAACAAAAGAAAGAGAATTCTTACCCGCCAACAAATTGGTTTTCAAGTAAGAATTCGGGGTTAGAGTGTGCTAGAGGCTGGTTTTCACATTTAACCCATTATTATATATTTTTTTTTATTTTTAGTTTTTGTTTTGTTTTGTTTTGTTTTTTTTTATTTCTTTTTTAATTTCGAAATTGAAAGGAAATGAACTAAGGCAGGGATACTGCAGCTGAGGGTTGCAGTATCTCAGCCTCTCTTTGTTGAGATACTGTTTGGAGAAAATATTGCTTGCTGGTGGGCTTAGTGTATAGTTTCAGGCAATGACCATTGGCAGTAAAGGAATGAACTTATCCATCAATAGTTTTGAGCTTGACTGAACCATTGTCGTAATCCTGAATAATTTGGTATGGGCCCATCCAATGGGTGGTAAACTTGGCTTTATGATCTCTGAATTTAGAGTAAAAAAGTAAAGCCCAGTCACATTCCTTGAACTGATTCTTCTTGATATGTGCATCATGCCACTGCTTCCTTTGTTTTTGCATGAGGGTTGTGGTTTCCTCTGCTTGCTGCCTCATTTCATCCAGCTGGTTCAACTGCTGAATTCTTTCTTGTTGTGCTTGGTCCAGGTCAATTTGCAAATCTGCAGCCAGTTTAAAAGTATGTATTTGAAACTCAATAGGAAGAATTACCTCTTTGCTGTACACCAACTGATATGGTGTAAATCTTGTAGTATCCTTCCACGTAATTCTGTAAGCCCAGAGTGCATCTTTGAGCTTCTCTTCCCAATTCTTCCTATTCATTGCAACAGTTTTAATAATGATCCCTTCCAAAGTTTTGTTTGTGGATTCCACCTGCCCATTGGCCTGTGGATGGTAAGGTGTGCTTCTCCTATGCTTGATTTCGTATTTGTCTGTGATGTCCTTCACTAACTTTGAGGTGAATTAAGTACCTTGATCAGTCACTATCTCCCTTGGTACTCCATACCTTACAAAAATCTCTTCAAAAAGGAAATTCACCACTGTGTGTTCGGTGGCTCTAACCAGTGCTTTTGCTTCAGCCCACCTTGTGACGTAATCAGTACATACTAAGATGTACTTCTTACCGTTGGAGGTTGGGTTAATGGGTCCTATAAAGTCTAGAGCCCATTTTTCAAATGGCTCTAGGTGAACTTGGGGCTGAAG
>APFE031160149.1:7964-35803 GCA_000404065.3 Pinus taeda
GGTGGTTGTCCCCAGCATTGGGTTTCCACCTAAAATCTCGATGGCCTTTTGTTATGATGGGTTTATTATGTGTGATGGTTTATTTTCTATTAGTGATGATGGTTAATGAATAATGAATGGCTAATGAAATAATGATGCACCCATTAAAATTCAACATCTAATTAAGACTGTGAAAAATCAATAATCTGCACATATGTGGTTGTCATTCACTAAAGTTGCATACAAATGTGAGTTGTTTGAGTAACAATACTTCACACTTTTATGAATTTTCAATTGATGATATTAAGTGAATTAAAAATACTAATTCACACCCCCCCCAATATTTTTCAACAATTCTACGACAATTTTTGAAACCTTTTGTAAGGTTTTGTTCTACTTGTACTCCTTCAAAATATGGAATAGTTCAAGTAGTTGACCAACAATGTATTCTGTTTAAGTAAGTGCAAGAGTTATTCCATGTCATACTCACATATAAAGATATTGTCATGTTCTTTATTTTTGAATAATACCAGTTCCTCATGTACGAATTTTCTATCTTGGTCTAGGTCTAAAGGTATACATTTTTATTCTTTATCGATAAACTAGGATTGTCCTCTTGCATACGGATTTGTTAGACAACTCCTGATCTAGTCATGATGTGGATATTTTTATGATTCAATACATTTTCTTTAGGTATATTGTGTACTTGATTGAAATTTATTTTATTCATAATTTTATTTACCACAATTAGAAAATCCTCTTAGGAGTAATCTCACACAACAAATATGTTACAATATTTTAGGTGGGGTTATTATTTTAATGGATAATTCAGGAATTTATGTGTTTCTTTCCAACATATAAAAATAGAACAATTGACGTCTTACCCAACCTCTTCTAGCTATTGTGAATAAGCATCCTCTACCTCTTCTTCCTTTATATCTCTTTCTTCCTTGATATCCTCCACACCCATTATAAACAATATTTTGTTAGTTGGTTGTGTATGATATACTTTGTGATAATTGGGTCTATTTCAACTATTAAAGTGGATTTCTTGCATTGAATGACTTGTTTCCTCATAAATTACACATTATTTTGTTTGTGCATTTTTAGATTGTGTGGGAAATTCGTTATATTATGATTTGTTAGAGATTGAAAAATTTCACATATCAATTATGCTTGAATTCTTTGCAATTATGTTTCTTTTACAAATAGATCACCATACCTATAATCATCTTTTTATATTGCCTCGATTTTTGTAGTTTGTGCATCATAGTTCATTCCTTTGGATGGTTGAGCTTCCTAGTGATTGTTGAAGAATTTATAATTTTATTCTAAGCACTTTTCTGCCTAAGATGATGATGTTGAAGGCCAAATGTAATCATTTTCTATGTGATGCACCTTTTTAAATACTTCCTTTGATGACTTAATGACATGCATTCAAAAAGGTCCTCTAATGTTTTGTAATAGACATAATACATAGCACTACACTAAGAGTCATTCAATTTGACTTAACAAATCCTTATCGTCATATTCTTTAATCGTTTCTCTTGGCCATTACATTATTTCAATTAGTATCTACGAAATAGGGTGCTTGACATATTGCACTTTAAAGAGGGATAAAAAGTTTGATTTTATCTCCAACTTTATTCATGTTTGATTTTATGTGAAATTCATGAACTGAGTTAATGTTGCTCTTCTAGGGGAATTGGGAAATTCGTCCATTTATTTGTTTTCACCATTAATTTGTAATGATTAAATATTTTTTCACAGAGAAACTAATAATTCTTTGGGAATTTTTCAAATTCATAGATTAGAATATGGTTAAGGCCCATTTTTTCTTTAATCTGTGGTTTCTTTGGGGAAGAAGGAGGATTGATTTGTGTTTACATATTTTTTGGATGAGTCAACTAACTTTTATAATTTGACTGTAAAATGGTCGACTCAACTTGGGATGTAGAAATCCATTTTTTTGTCAATAATATTTTAGTTTATTAGATTTTCACTTCCTTTTATTTTGGACCAACTTGATATATTTGGAAAAAAATATTTATAGATTAAGTGAACCACCCTTCTTGGAGAAATGTCAATTCACCATAACTATCCTTGGACTTGGAATCTTATTGTTTAGAGATTATGTTCTACAAGGGGAGTGTGTCCATGAGATCATTGATGTGGAGTATTATATTGTCATTACCTTATTTGCCTACATAGATTTGATATATTAGTGGTATTTTGATTAATATTGTTTCATGAAAGTTTCCTTATGAATTGTCTTTATACCACATTAAAGATGGCTCAAGATGTAGTTTAACAACTACAGAGGAATTCACGGGGACTAGAATATTAAGGATTAGGAAACGAATGCAATGCTATGTAAAATCATCAAGATTCATATTTACAATAGTGTCTACAAGTGTGTGAGTTCCATCTACTACCACAAACAATTACAAGCTATTACTACTCTCAAGAACTATTGAGGAAACCCTCTCAAGTCTAGTTGGTATTTACCAATATTAGATGACTCTAACACATCAACTCATATCTTTTCAATTTTATTTCATCCTGTTATCCAAGGATCAGTTGCGTTACAAATTTCCTCTCATTTCCTTCAAATTTTGTCCCTATCAATTTTTTGAATGTTGGTTAAGGTTTTATGATGATGCATTTTACCTGTATTTTTTCACTTTATTCTTCTTCTAATGTATATTCCATCTTAGTTAGATCCCTCCTTGATGTTGGCTTGGTATTCTTAAAATGTAGTTAATTCATTCAACTCCAATAAAGGCATCTCATAAATCGAAGTCACACCATCATGATTTCCAAGCAAGGAAAATTTCAGGGGCTAATATTCGTAGGTAAGCTAATTTTCCTTTTTCCAAAAAAAGGATTTGCCAATTTCCATTTCTCCTAAAAATTATTCGCCCAAATTTTATAGTATAAAATCATTTTATCTTAAAAATCACCAAAAATTTATATAGATTATATATAAAACCATTAGAAATCTGAATAAGTTTACAAAGATATGAACAAACATTTTATAGTTTGCATATTAGGGACTTGTGAGATTCGCCAAGGTTTCTAAACTTTAAGATAAATTTCCATGCTTCAAATTTTACGTTGTTCCAACTTACTCAAAATTGATCTAATCAATTTCATTTGGTTAAAAACTAATCCCAAGAATATTTTGTACTTTTACATCATTTTATCCAATTTTGTTATCTGAGGTCTTAGTTGTATTTGTAGTTGGATTATTTAGAGGTGGTCGGTATTTGACTATTTGCCTGACTTTCTTTTCTTGGAAACATGTATGCAAGTTAGATGGTATTGTCCATAGGAAAACATCATAAAAATCATTGTCAAAAATCATTTTAATTTTTTTAACTGAAACCATTTCTTCTAATGAATGTTGTTCATAGTGATTATTGTAATTTTTTTCGACTCACTCATATAAAAAAAATTCGGCCTTCATTAGTGATTATCTACCTTTCTATTCATTAGTAACACAATTATTGTATCTAATAAATTTTTCTAGGATAGCCTCTAGAAATTTCTCATGGGTCTTTATAAAGAAGTATGATCTTTGTTTTGTAAGTATCAATCAATTTATTTTTCTATGTTTCTTGATATAATTGACTATTTTTCACTCCCATGACTCAGAAATCTCTCCGAATATTAATATTCATGTTTGCATTGCTAAACTTGGGTTTTGGGTCTATCGAAAATGGAGCCAAGATTGTAATCTAGGGACATGTGATTAGTTAACAGTAGTGTATTGTTAGAGAAATATATAGTATTATACACATTAATACATATATACAGACATAGATGAGAGAAAGAAGAATAAGACAAAAGTAGTAGCAGACCAACAATTAAGATTATTTATTAATGCACCACAACACTTACAATAATTTTTTCCTATCTCTCTTTACCTTCCTATTACATAAATAAGTTATTTATATATAATATTCAATTAGAAGGTAGATTTAATTTTCCAACTCCCTTGATTGGTTAACCTGACCACATGGTCAACCGACCTGCATTTTGGCTTGGACAATTAACCTGATTACATGGTTGACTAACTTAGATACCAACTTAGACATTTTATTAGATTCTTGTATTGAGTCTAGCCAATTGAGACAGGTAGCCCTTCCAACACCCCCATGAGCAAGTAACACCCTTCCATCTAATTATGTTGGGTAGGGTTATTGGAAATTGAATATTGTAACATATGAGTAAGAACTCCTTATCCTTGAACCATTTAGAATTGTGAAATACATTTTTAATTAGAGATCATCTATGTTACTTTGATTACATTGAATTAATAAATTAGTTATTTTTTTCTTTGATTTGTTTACCCTTTTCCATTTCCTTTTGTCTAGTCACTAATCTTAGTGAGGTTTATGTGTGTTAGGTCCCTATAATACTAGTGATTACCCCATTACTATTATAGTTTTATCCCTTATTAATATTGTTGTGCCCCTATTGTCCCCATATTGTTATTACCATGCCCCATAGAATCCCTCTATTGTTATTTTGTGCCCTTATATTATTATTGCTAGGTCAGCTGGGTTATATTATAACTCCTTAGCCTTCTATATATAGAAAGGAGGTTTTGTCAATTGAATCATCAAAGAATCATTCATTTGTGTAATGTAAACGAGGTTGCCCCCTCGAAGAGGCTGAATTCTAAGGCCTTGATCTATCTTTTCTATCTTTTTGTGAGTTGTTTAATAACATTTGGTATCAGAGCTTTGGATTCTAGGGTTTCATTGCTCCAAATAGGTCATCGTGGCATTTTCACTAGAACTTTTTTTCTGCGACATTTTAGAAGAGAAGGAAAAACCCATTTGAGATGAAATCACACTGAACCTCTATTCCAAATTTCAGAGCTTTTTGCGCTATATTTGCAGAGATATGATCTATGGAAGTTGGTCTTTTCGCGGACTCCTGAATTACATTCCTAACAGGTGACCTGGGGAAAATCATCATAACTTTCTCTCTGAGCATAGGATTGAAATTTCGTAAGAAGTTACAGAAAGACAACAGATTTTAGTTTCTTGTCTATATTTTTCAGAGCCAAAGGTCGAAACAGTGATACGTGGCATGTCGTAGAAGTTCGCTCTACTGAACTAGTATATAATTAGGTCACTGTGGGAGATTTGGCATAACTCTTCCTTGGAGAATCCAATTTGGATCAGACTAGTGGCATTGGAAAGAGGATGCAGAAGGCTAATGCAATCGCAATTTCAGAACTGGATGATCCAAAATTATAGA
The DNA here is from genome assembly GCA_000404065.3 of Pinus taeda. Lineage (NCBI taxonomy): Eukaryota > Viridiplantae > Streptophyta > Pinopsida > Pinales > Pinaceae > Pinus > Pinus taeda. Next base: position 13,218 of record APFE031160149.1, read on the forward strand.
GATACATCAGATTCAATATCAAGCTCCTACAAAGTGAAAAAAGGTGTTTAGTTTTTTTAAAATTTTTGCATAAGCTTGGTTTCAAAAATTAGTTTGAAGGAATTCAAAGGGCATAGTAAAGCATTATTATCGATAATTTATGCCTCGAGGAAAGAAAATGCAAACACCTAGTAAGCAACCTAAAAGCTCTGGCATGACTCATTAAGAAGAGGAAGAAATGCAACATGATATATCAAAATTACGAGACCAAGTGCAACAAGTGTCACTTGCACAAAAAGTAAGAGAATCTAAGATGGATGGTTTAAAGAAAGATGTAGAAGCTAATATGGATGGTTTAAAGAAAGGCATATAAGCTAAGATGGATTGTTTAAAGAAAGGTGTAGAAGCTAAGATGAATGACGTGGGTTAACACTCATGTTGTTCCCCAAAACTTGTGAGAAAAGGGAATACGGCCGAGGTAACCACTAACCAATCTTTTAGATGCAACTTCTAGCCAATCTGCATCCAAAGAGCGCTCTCTCTTTATAATTTAGCTTTGTTTTAAGGTATTTTAGGCTAGTTATGATGTACAGGGTTTTGTTTTAAGTTTGTTGGATGATGATTTTCAATAAAACATGGGTGAAAGTCTGAGAAGTTCAGTCCATTGGGATATGGAGTCTAAGAGTGTACACTGTTGGATGTGGTTTTTCTTTGACAGAGGAGGCACTACAGAGCAAGATAATTAGATCATGGAGCAATTTATAAACTGAAATTGGATGGGGATGGAGGTCAGGAGGTGAAAGGCAATTAAGAGTCTTTCATCATGTTGGCAAAGGGAAAGTGAATGAATATTTCAGGGAGCAATTTAAGAATTCCCTAAGTATACTCAAGATGTAAGAACCGGGGGAAACAGGAGCAATAAAGAATTCCTGCTTATGCTAGTTTCTGAAGAAAACATAAAAAACAGTAAATATTGAACACAAAGTATAGTGAAGTAAGTTTTGGGTTATTCTTTTTCCCCGCTGTTAAGATTATGAACACAGATGATACATAAAAACACAAAAACTGTAAAACATGAGTTGAAAAGACTTATTGATTCATGAAGTAATTCAAGAATTCTGCAACATAGTCCACTGTCATCAATCCCACATCCAAAGAGTTCAGTTCATCAAAAACACATTCCAGCTACCTTTTATTGAGAAGAGTGCTCAGAGTTACAGTGAAGTTCCAGAAGAGATATCACCAACCCCGAATACATCTCACGGGGAGGTATTTATACAAAAAAGGAGTTACAAAATATCTTATGGAAAAATATCCCGCAATAAATTCATTCATCTACTTTACAGGAGAAGTAAATGAGAGAAATGAATGTCGGAGTAAATTTTGGTGTGCTGACTATTTAGTTGGTCAGAGATATTTGACTTTTTGAATAAAGTAATTCGGCTGGTAGCTGTCCCTTGATTTCGCGTTCCTACGTTGCTATTCCGGCTTAACTCCCTTTCTCTCTTGTCTTCACCTTTATGATATGTGCCACGTGTTTTGCAATTGGATTAAATGCAGATGATAAAAGAAAAATCAAAACTACCTAGGTAAGACCTCCAACATGCTCTGCTACCATTGATTTGTTGGCAACTGGTGTCTTTGCAGTTTTATTAATGTTTCGTCAGCTTCAGTATAACTGTAGAAGTTGGGCTAGACTTCAAAAAGATGATTTATCTCATGTTCGATATAGAAACAATTTTGCAACTTGTCATATAAGCTCTATCCAAAGGGAGGTCCTATGTTTTCTGAAGTGCTTGATGATGCTGTGATCTGATTGGCCACATATGTATTTACCTTGTGAGCATATTTTTCATGTGTCAACAGTCTATGATAGCTGGTTAACAAACTGGGTAGACCCTTCTACTGCAAGACTGTAAACTTCTCTGTGAAAGAATTTATTTCCATCTGCATTTCTTGGCACTTTCTTTCCAGATTCTGTATAAAATTCCTCATGGTTAGCACCTTTTTTATTGTCAAAATAGTGCATGTTATGTCCCCGATATCCAGAGCTGCTATTTGTTCCCTGGTGTGAGTGTTCAAAAAAGGAATTATTCTATTGGCCTTCTCGGGCATGTTTCCCAATGATGCTCTGGTGTTTTGAATCTCTACTTGGGCCCTTTCTATCAATTCAATTTGCTCATGGATCGTCTGAATTGATTGCCATTGATCAGTGATGGACTGGCCAATTTTGGTCCACAAAATTGTTTTAATTTCTTGCAGAGGTTTATGAAGGGTGAGATATTTTTCCAAGGATTTCAGATTATTCTCCAAGGCCTTTACCTCTCTGGTTTTCTCTACCACTATTATCTTAGATTTGTCATAGCTTACCTCTAGCTTGGCCAATCTTTCTTTTTCCTCTTTAAGCTCTAACATTTGGACTTCTAGCTCTTTTACTGCTTTCATCATTTCTTCCATCCTCATGCTGGTATCTGGTCTAGTTGTTGCTGCTGCCGCTGAAGCATCTCTGGCCGATGTACCTGTTGTTGATGTTGGGACAGTGGGAGGAATTGCTGCTGTGACTGTGGGGGGAGCAGTGGTAACTGTTGAAGCTGTTTCAGGTGGCTGGGAGGTCGACTCTCCATGCTTGGCTTGCAATGCTTTCTCCAACTCTTGCTCTGTTTGAGTTAGCCTTTGATTCATCCTCATCAGCAAATCCATTACGTCTTCTTTTTCTTTTTCTTGTACAAGTTCTCAAGTTTGGGGGTGCATGGTGATAGGAAGCTTCAATTGCTTCCTAAGTGCAACAATATTTTCTTCCTTTTTCTTTATCAGTGCGTTGATGCCCTTGGCATCCTTGGGATCATGTCCCAGCTTAATAATTATCTCTTCTAGCGTCTTTATTATGTTGTCTTTGGATAAGGAAGATATATTTTCCAAATCCAATTTGGCAGATGTATTACTTAATGACTCCTTCAATTGGTGGGCCAGCATTGCCTTGTCTGCCAATGTAGCATAGACCATCTCACCAGCTTGTTTGTGTAGTTCAATCTGGGCCATTGGGTGTATATCTTTAGCACGGACCTCTAGATTTTTTCTTAACTAGTCAGCTGCAGACTGTGGTTTCTAAACGTTAGGCTTAAAATGACTTAAGATCATCTTGTCCTCCTTAATGTCATATGATGCCACTAGTCTTTGCTGTTTGGAGGGTGTCATTTTGAGAAATTGATCATAAAGCTGTATTCTCAATGACTCATTCTGGGCCTTAATCTCCATGAATGTTCCTTTAATATCATAACGTTGCTTACTTTGACGCCTTAAGAAACAAACTTCCATACCATGCTGCCTCTCCATTTCTTGCCTGTGAGAGCTGGTGCATGTATGTTGGCTTGTTTCCCACTCCTCTCTTGGGCTTTCTGTGATTTCTTCACTAATTTCCTCTTCAGGTAGAGGATCTACTCTTTGCTTTTTGGCCCCTGGCTGCTTTGTTGATCCAATTGCAGGTGTGGTCTCTTCTCTATGCCTTTTCTTGCTCCTTTCCTCATTGAGAGGAGTCTGTAATGCTGGTACCTCTGGTGCCTTTGTTTGTAATGTAGGGGCTTGCCCTTGACCTTGTTCCTTCGAGGTAGTTGGTCGGTCTGTCATTGTATCTTGTTTTGTGTCTACTACCTCCTTGCCCTTTGTTGTTCCTGCTGTTGGAGTAGTCCTTTCTTTGGCAGCTTGTTGTGAAGCTGCAGCAATTGAAGTGCCTTCTCCGGTTTGCTATGGCACTTTAAATGACACCTGCCCAAAAGAATCTAAGTCAAGAGACTTTTCAAGATTTTTCACATTTTGTTCCATTTTCTCTTCCTCAGTGAGCTGTTTAATTAGTGTGCCTTCTACCCACTCATCTTGGTTAGAAAATTGTTCTATTTTAGGGATGCTGCAATGTTCATAGGCTCCCAGCCTATATTTTATCCTTCTTGCATTGATAAATCCATTTGGGTGATAGGGTGCCCACCAAAAGCTCCTCTTTAATCTGAATTGTTCACCCAATATCTGGTTGGCCTCTTTCCATCCTTCTTTTTTGTTCATGATGTATGGGCCTAACTGGTCTCTTAATTTCAATTGAGCCTTTTTCTTGGTATTATGAAAATGAGTGAAGTCTAAATTAATGAATTGCCTGAAATATTCAAAGGCAAACAGTCTCATTGGCACATATCTTGGCAGCGTGTAGGGGCACAACTCACAGCCATATATCCTGATAACATTGTGATTCTGGTAGAAATACCAGTCACCTGTTTTGTAGCTTTTGGAGGGCTGTAATATTTTTTGCATATCATAAGACAGTCTAGGAGGAGGAGTTCTCATCAGGAGAGAAGATAATGGATAGAAAAACATGTCAATAAACTCACAGTAAGAGTAAGGAGAGTTGTGAACTTGATGAAAGACTAAGGTCCAAAAAATCACATACCTCTTTTCTCCTTTAGAGTCCAATTTCCTGATGGGAAATTGGAAACTATCTGGCTGATAATATAGAAATAGATGATAGATGTAGGATGAATATTTGAAGACTCCCTCCCTGTCTAAATTCAAGAGCTATTCATGGATCTTGTTGGCAATGAATTTAGCATAGTTGTACTTGATAGCAGGGGGTTGCCTTGGGGTGAACATGGATAATAATACTAGTGTAGTTTCATCAATATATTCACTTGTCTTGAAACCCGGAATGTAAGATATCATATCAACAAGTAATTTACCCACTTCATTGAACCATGCATAGTGAAAAGGAGGTGGCTCAGTGGGCTGACAGTTTGGTTTGATAAACATTTGGGCGATGCGAGCTATCTCTGAATTGGACAATTTGGGGCCCTCATCAAGCAAGAATTTCATAGTAAGATGAAACATAAGGTGAGTTGGTTTAAAGTTTAGCATTTGATTTATGGAGTGAGGAGGTATATGAAAGAGGGTAGTTCCAGATGGAGTTTTGAATGCCCTTTGAGTTGGTTCACAGTTCTCACAGCAGAGGCGAATTATCTAAGGGAAAACATTGACAAAAGGGATGTAGTAGATGGGTAAATTTGATTCCCATATCCCACAAAGATCATTCTTGCTTAATTAATTGTTCCTTAGTTCACAGAATGCTTGGAAATGGTTCCTGTCACCAGCTAAGTCTTGGATTAGATAATCTTTATCAGCTAATGGAAACCATTCCAATTCCTTGTGAGGTGAATTGAGAGGGGCTATATTGAGGGCTACTGGAGCCTCCATTGTCTAACTGTCTGTGATTTTGAAATTGGAAATTTGGGTCTGTGTAAGTGAAATAGGCAAAACAATAGCTCTGTGGATTTTCTCCTAGAAACACAGACCGTATTTGACTTCAGAGTTAACTCAGTGGGTCGAATTTGTAGAGGAAAACGTAGATTGCAGAGTTTTTTAGTGGGAAATGGATAGAAATAGTTCAGGGCCTTTTCCTTCGATAATCCCAGACGAGAGTGGACTCGAGTTCAATTCTGCGACAGAAATTTGCAGAGGGAGAGGGAGTTTGCAGGATTGTTGGTAAAAATTGGACAAAATAGTGGTTATGGTGTGTATATTTGAAGACAACAAGGTGTTTTTTCTTCAAATTTGGGTTGTGTAGGCAATTTTACAGAGAAAACTAAAGAAAAATAGGGTTCAGGAGCAAAATTCATGTAAATACCTGTTTTAACGGTGAAATGAGTGATTCTTAGGTGGCGAGCCGAGCTGAGGGGCCGAACTATGGAGTAAACTTGTTGGGCGGCAGATTGTGTGGTTGAATGACTATCCTTGGGCGTAAATTTGCATGCAGACATCGCACAGAGAAGACAAACAAAAACAAGTGAAAATGACACTTTCACCTCTTTTTAACAAAAATTTTGACTTTGGTGGGTTTTGGTGCATTTCTGTCAGATGACATCATCGTGACATGTGGTTTTGTCCTGTAGCAGAGTATAGAAGATGACGTGTCAGATGACATCATCGAGTGACACGGAGGCGAGGTGATGACGCAAGCAGGTGACATGGCATGACGTCAACGCGGGGGCAGTAGATCGGTAAGCAGTATTCCCTGCACCGCCTTTAGGCCTGGGTGGTATTGGAGGGGGGGGCTCCGATCACGCTGGGAGGCTAAGACGCGTCTCTCATACGGCGGAAATACCGCCCATCCCCCAAATGATATCGTTCGGCAATGGGGGGGGGGGTTCTGATATCTATGTGGGCCATTAGATCTAACTGCCCCAATCCAATGGTGGACGGGACGTGGAGTTGGCAGAGGTGTGAGGCGCGGGTCCCGCCGTAAGATTTCAACATTTTTATAAGGTTTTGCGGGATTTCGTAATGTAATTAAACCTTAGGTTTGGGCGGGTATGGATATTTATTCAACTGGATGTCAAATAAAATCCAATACTATATGCGCACGCAGGGAAGGGTTGTTATTGGCCCCGGGTGGACCAATAACTCCCGACAAAACATTAAATTATAGCTATAGTTACCCAAGGGTTGGGGTATTAAAATCTTAGGAATATATATGTATGTACATAATAAGGGGGAGGGGCTTGATATATAGGGATTTATATAATAAGATTCGTGTATTAATATGAAAAGGGATTAGAACAAAAGCACTAGGTTAAGAGAAAATAACTTAGGCTTTTTTCTTTGGGGAAATGAAATGGTTCTTTTAGCTTTGGAGTTTGAAATAGCTTAGGCTTAAGAAAGGACAAATGTTTTACACAAGAAATGTGGCTTCTTAGCCCATTGAGAAATATCATTTTTCTCAAACTTTCAGCTGAGATGGAGAGGTTTAGGGACTTTGAGCAGGTCTCAATATCCTATTGGGATGCTAGTAAGTGACTGCTGTGAGGGGAATGAGGGGAAGTTAGACATGCACCATCTGATTTGTCACTACACCTTGCCAAGGCATTCATAATATCCATAAAAGATGAATCATATTTGAGTAAAGAAATCACTCATGCCACTGCTTCTGCAACCTCAAAACTACCTATCCATCCTGTTACACCTAACATTTTTTTCTTCATTTTCATTCGGTGCATTTGAACTAGCAAGCCCTAGTTCTCTTCTTTTCTTTTAGCTTCCCTCCTATCTAAGTCTACCCTTATCTCTTCCAAGGGCCTAGATTAAGCAATTGGGCTCCTTTGCTTCTCTACCTATATACTTATCTGCCAAGCTTGAACTGTTTGGATAGACCTTTATTCTCTATTCTAAGACAAGTAAATTGAAGTATGAACTTGGCCAAGATTAATTTGTTTGGCCATTCATGAACTATGATAAGAGTCAAGCAACTCTACATAGCGGAATTCTTCAAAATATGGAACCTTTGGAGCATGGAAAGGATAAACATATTTGGCACTTCTCCAGTCAATCATGAAAAATGAAACCTAGCGGTATAGGAACCTAAAAGTGGCTCCACTTGGGGATGGATTTTCCTGGTGAAAAGTCAAGAACGGTAGGTCAGATGGCCTTATATTCAATTCTTACTATATTCTGAAATTTCTCCTTTATTGTACCCAAAATGGTGCCTCTGCAATATCTATATATTTATCATGAATTGATTCAAATAATTGCAGTTCTGCTTTGGATAGTCAGTATAAATTCTTGTCATCATTTTTGCAGCTCCCAAGTCTTCTTCTTCAACTTCTTTTGATAAATTCAAATACGAATACCAAAAGGTGGCACAATTCCTTGCGTTTCCCTCAAAATTTGCTGCACCTTATTTCCTATCTTATTGCTGTAATAAACTGGAGAAAGTAAACATTGTTATGTACAAACTAAAATGTTGATATTTCAACAAACTAGAGCAAAATAATGCTTCAGCATTCGGCCATTGACTGGCCCATCATATGCCCTTGTATTATCCAAGATTTTCAAAAAGTAGGTATTGTTTCCTTGTGCTGCCTGAATAGTATAAGTTCCTTTCCACAGGAAGTCAAATTTTCCATGTTTTCCCCTATCTTCTCTTCTAGAATCCCACTTCAACACTTTATCCCCAATGAAGAAGTCCTCTGCTTTGGTCCTTTTGTCAAATATCTTTTTCATCTTTTCTTGTAGAACCTGAGATCTTTGATATACCTCCTCTCTTGTCTATTGTAGATGAATAGTTTGATTGATCCTTCTCTGAATATCATTAGGCTCTTCCTGTATCTCTTGCAGCAACTTTATCACTGTGATTCCCAAAGAAGAAAGAAATACTGCCTCCATACCATAAACCAACTCATAGGGACTTGTGCCAAGGGATCTCTTAGTAGTCATTATGTTTGCCCATGGTGCATTGACAAGCTTTTTATGCCAGTTTTTCTTGTTCTCCTATAAGATTTTCTAAATGATGTTGATCAAGCTTTTATTGGAGGATTCAGCTAGACCATTACCTTGAGGGTAATATGCTGTGGAATGGCCTAAAGTAATGTGGTATTTACGACAGAAGTTAATCATTTTCTTGGACTTAAAAGTAGCAGCATTGTCTGTTGTAATTTTTTCAGGACAACTAAACCTAGACAAGATATTGGTCCCTAAAAATTGCATGATTACTGAGTCATTGGCTTGCCTACAAGGGATGGCCTCTATCCACTTGATAAAATTGTCTGTAGCAGTCAAAATCCATTTATGCTGGCCAGATGATGCAGGGTGGATTTCTCCAATGAAGTCTAAACCCCATTGTTGAAATGGTCTTTCAGTGGAAATGGGCTTGAGGGGTAGAGGCAAGAACTTTTTCTTGCCTTCAAAGATTTGGCATTTGTGGCAGGAAGTTACATATTTATTTACATCAGTAAATAGGGTGGGCCAATAAAATCCAGCCCTTAGGATTTTATCAGCAGTTGATTTCCAATATAAATGTCTACCACAATCCCTTGTATGAAACTCTTTAAGTACTTTGTCAGTTTCTTCTTTGATTAGACAATTTAATAAAACACCTTCATGATTTTTCCAAAAGAGAGCATGATCTAAAACACAAAATTTGGAAGCTTTTCATTTTCAAAAATCTTTTCTTAGTTCTAGATAACCCTGGAGGAGCTTGCAGGTTTAATAATACAAAACATATGTCAACATACCAAGGTGATTGTAAAAATTCTTGATTGATCTATGGAGTTGCCATCTCCTGCTCATTATCCAGTTGATTTATGTCAAGGGCTTGAAATTTGGTTTCAGTCATAAGTTTGGCTAATCCTTGTCCTTTTATCATCTTTGTTGGTTTGATTTCAATGTCATATTCTAGTATGGTAGCTATCCATTTGCCCCTTTTTCCTTCAATTCCCTCTTGGGTTAGGATGTCTTTAACAACACTGTTGGGCACATAAGGAATCACATGAGAGTATAAAATGTAAACTCTAAAGTCCTTAATGGCCTTTACAAGTGCATATGCTTGTTTCTCCATGATTTAATATTTGAGTGGGGCATCTCTAAGTGCTTTGCTAAAAAGGGCTATGGTTTTTTGACATCCTTGTTCATCTTTTTGAAGCAAAACAACAGCAATTGTATGGTCTGATGCAACTGAGAATATGATAAAGTCCCTGTCAAAATTTGGGCTTGTAAGGACTGGTTTTTGAGTCAAAGCTTTCTTGATTTCTTCAGAGGCTTGTTTAGCTTCTATTTTCCATTTGACCTTGGAATCTTTTTTCAGCATGTTGTTCAACAATCTTATCAGCTCTGCCAGATTTGGTATAAATCTTCTTAGAAAATTGATCTTCCCCAAAAAGGCATGTAGTTATTTGATGTTTCTAGGGTGAGGGATTTGCAAGATAGCTTATATTCTGTCCGGATCAGTCCTAATTCCTTCTTTGGAGATGATATGACCCAATAATTTTCCTTCTTCTAGGCCAAACAATGATTTCTTTGGATTTAATGATATGTCATGTTTCCTGCAAATTAGAAATACTTGTCTGAGGTGATCTAACTGTTCTTGATCTGATTTGGAGAATGTTGTAAGGTCATCTAGGTAAATGACTAGAAAATCGTGGATTTCTTTAGAAAAAGCTATATCCATGGCTCTTTGAAAAGTTGCTCCTGCATTCTTAAGTCCAAATGGCATTTGCACATATTTGAAGGTTCCCCAAGGGGTTGTAAAAGCAGTTTTATCTTGATCATCCAGGTGGATTAGGATCTGATTGAAACCTAAGAATCCATCTAACAGTGATATCCTTGAAGCACCCACTACCCTTTGTAGAATGTGATCCATTTTGGGTAAGGGGTAGTTGTCTTTTAAAGAGAATTTGTTTAGATTTCTCAAATCAACACACAGCCTAATGTCTCCTATTTTGTTTATAATAGGCGCCAAATTTGAAACCCATTCTAAGAATCTGATGGGTGCAATAATTCCAGCCTCATACATCCTTTTGACTTCTTTCTCAATTAGAGGGAGGAACACAGGGTTAACCCTTCTATATTTCTGTTTGAAAGGTTTTTGGTTTTCCTTGAGAGGTATGGTGTGTTGGATAACAGATGTATCATAAGACTTTAGGTCCTCATAACTCCATGCAAAAACATCTTGAAATTCTTTGAACAGTTCAATATACTTCAGTTTTTAGTGAGGAGGCAAGGCTTTGGACAATTTTATCATTTTGGGATTCTCAGCAATTCCAGTATTACAGTCCCCAATTTCTACATTTAATGGTTGTATTTTAGGTTTCTTGGAGATGTCATTTGAGTCAAAAATGTCCTCTAAAGGGGTCAGGCCTATAGGTAAAAAATTATCCTTCAAATTAATTACCTCATATTCTGCTCCAATAGCATCATTACATCCTGTTTCTTCAAGTTCCTGTAAATCCGCTTTAGAAAACTTAGTGGGATGTAGAATTTGGTTTCCTGTTTCAACAGAAATATGTGTCTCAATTGTGTCAGTTTGATCATTTTCACTTATGGTGCTTGTATCTATCTTTGTGTTGGAGCAATCTTCTTTGAGGGTCAAGAAATTCTTAATTTGAGAGTCAGTGTCAAATACTTGACAATTTTTGACATTATCAGGCACAATGGGCCTATGTTTAATCTCAGCTGAGAATCGGTGATTAGGCTTAAATGGCAATTTGCAAGTGCTGGAAAAGGTTGCTAGACTGTGAGCATGCAAATTTCGATTGCTTGGAATTTTGGTGAGTTGAGATTCAAAAAAGGTGTTGAGAATCTCAATTGATGCCCCTCTGTATGATCTCAATCTAATGTCATTTGTGACAAAGTTACCTCTCATTTGCTGAATTATCAAATCAGAATCTCCTAAAATTGATATCCTATCCGCCCCTAGGCTTTTGATCACTTTGAGCCCGAGCAGAAGGGCTTCATACTCAGCCATGTTGTTAGTGCATCTGAAATTCAATCTATATGCATGCCCTTCGGCATAGTCATTTTTCATGTTGTGAATCCAAATGCCTGCCCCTGCTCCTAGCTTATTAAGAAATCCATCAAACTCTAGATACCATAGGATTTCTTGTTTAGAACTACTATCAGGAATTTTCTCAATTTGCTTAGCAGACAGATTTGGATCATCATTTTCTTTTGGTCTTTCTTGTGTGACTGCTATATGATTATTCTCAAAGAATTCTTGAATCTGAACTATGGATTTTTCATCTTGGAATTCATTTTGGCTCAAAGCCAAAATTTTAACATCAGTTGGGGTATGGATCTCAGTGTTGTACAAGATGAAAGAATTCATGTTTGAATGCATGGAATAAATGGGAAAGTTTTGGGGTTTGTCTTGGCTGCTAACCACATACTTCATCAAAGTTTCTCTGTACAGTCTCTTTGGCTGGCCAAAGACTAAGATGGTGGCATAGGACATATCAAGTTGTAAAGAACCCTGAAGCTTGGTACCCCAAGATCTAGATAATAACATTCCATATTTGGGTGGGATGTCAGCCACTACTACATCCCTTAGAATTGTCTTGGTAGGATATTGTACCAATGATACACAGATCCTTAATCAAGCCTGGACATCTGACCTGGCTAGAATCAAATGAGAATAGGTCTTTGTATGGTCGGGTGATGTCTAGTTCTAATTTTTCCATCACATATTTGGGCATTAAGTTGTGAGAGGCCCCAGAATCAAACATTGCAGTATGGATCTCAGTGTTGTACAAGATGAAAGAATCCATGTCTGAATGCATGGAATAAATGGGAAAGTTTTGGGGTTTGCCTTGGCTGCTAACCACATACTTCATCAAAGTTTCTCTGTACAGTCTCTTTGGCTGGCCAAACACTAAGATGGTGGCATAGGACATATCAAGTTGTAAAGAACCCTGAAGCTTGGCACCCCAAGATCTAGATAATAACATTCCATATTTGGGTGGGATGTCAGCCACTACTACATCCATTAGAATTGTCTTGGTAGGGTATTGTACCAATGATACACAGATCCTTAATCAAGCTTGGACATCTGACCTGGCTAGAATCAAATGAGAATAGGTCTTTGTATGGTCGAGTGATGTCTAGTTATAATTTTTCCATCACAGATTTGGGCATTAAGTTGTGAGAGGCCCCAGAATTAAACATTGCATTGTAAAGTATCTTATCATGAATATTTAAGCTGACATAGAAAGGAGGAACTCCTCCATCTACAGAGTTTCCATTTACTTCAGGTCCAAATATAAGTTCTGGTTGGTCATCAAGGACATTCACTGCATCTCTTTTTTCTGGAATTTTTAGCAATCTACTTATTTTCTCTCTAAAAACTTCATGCCTAGCCAATTCGGATAATGGGATGGTTATTTTTAACTTATTTCAGTTTTCAAATTGAAAGGTTTTTCTGTTTGTGTTTTAATGTTTCAGGCAACAAGATTTTCTTTTTCTGTTGTATGTTCAATGTTTTTTTCTTTCCTAGGAGTGCTGTCATAATCTGAATCCTCTTTAAAATTAATTTCAGGAGATTTATTTACATCCTCTTATGTAGGAGAGGAGGTGGATGGCTGATTGTTTGATGGTTGTAAGTCTAATATGGCCTCCACCATGGGTTCTTTTGGGTTGAGGTGGTTTTTTGCAGGATTTTCAATAGGGGAAGTTTTATCCTTTGCTTTTTTGGGTTGCTTGGTATCCTTCTACTTGTTGGGTCGATGGACATCTACTGGCCTGGTTCTCAATTTGTATTGTTTATGAACCTCATAGACAGTTGAATCATATCCCTCTTTAAAATCAAAGGATTCCCCTGATTTCATTTGAAACTGACCTAAAGTGCGGGCCTCTTGGTCTTCTTATGTTAGGAAGATTTGTTGTTCACTATTGAGACCCATCAAGTTAATCTACGGATCTTTCATGGGCTCACTAGAGGTTGAAGCTTCAGCATAGTTTTCTTGGAATGGTGGTTTGATGTTTTGGTCGGTGCCAACTTTTCCTAGATTTGGATTTTGCTTTTTTCTAAAGTTTGGATTTCTAGCAGTGTTGTTTGGTTGGCCCTCCCATGAAGATTTTCTCTCAATAGTTTCCACTCTATCTCCTAGTCTGTCCATACCTTTAATGATTGCATCTACATTTTCTTCAAATGTGGAAGGTTCTTCCTTAAAGGTTGTCCTTCTCTCAGATCTAGCCCGATTTCTTTTAGAAATCAGATTGGCTTCAACACTTACAGCTATGCTCTGCATGTCTTCTAAGCTTGGGGGAGCTCTCTCCCTGAGTTGGTAAGCCATGTCCAAGTCAAATCCATCAGGGAATGTAATCAAGGCTAGGTCTGGTGGTGGTCTAAGATTTTGCGGGATAGCATTGTATATTTTGTTAAATCTGGCACAGTAATCATGAATAGTTTCTTGTGGGCCTCTTTTCAAGCTATCATATTCTGATAGGATATGTAATGGATCCTTCTTCCTTCCCCATCTGTTTAGAAAGTTTGATAAAGGGCTTCTGGATTTGCAATGGTATTTGGAGGGAGTGCCCTAAACCAGTCCCTGACATCGCTAGTTAAACTTTCGACAAAGATCCTCATCCTGACATCATCATCATCAATTTCATAATTCTCAAAATAGTCCGTCATTTTCTTTGTATGTTGTTGTGCTGTGTAAGTACCAGCACCATCAAAATATGTGATTTTGCTTTGGTAATCCTGGGGTATAGCCCCTAGATTTGCAGGTAATTTCAAGGGAGCATATCGATTTTCCATATTAATAGGTAAAAATGGGACAGCTGGAAGCATAGGGATAACAAATGAGACAAGTGTTGTGGATAGAGGTGTGAAAACGAGGTTTTGGAGTGATGATGGTGAACTAGGGGAAGCAACAGTGAAAGGGGAGAGAACTTGGATTTTCCAGCAGTAAATTGAGTTTGGATAGGTTTCTGCTGAAGTGTTTCAGGATTTGAATCAATAGAACTCTCTTGATTTTTAGGTTTTCTAAGGCTCTTAGAAATCAAATTGGGATTGTCAAAAATAAGTGGGGGATTTGGGTTTAGGTTTGACCTAGTGTAACAAGTTTTCTTCTTTGGAGCCAACTTCTAGAAGTAGATTCTTTTGGTATTTCCTGGAAATATTTGAAGGATACAAGTTTTTGCAATATTTTGAAGGGAGCCTTTGAAATATAGAAGTCGTTAGGCTTTTCTTCAGGTATGTTCGAAACAAAGAAACTAATCAAATGTTTGAGAAAGATGTTTAAAGCCTAAAAAATAGACTGGAGATTAACTAAAGTAGCTTTTATTTACTCCTCTGATTGCATAGCAAAACATTTTCAAAGGCTGTCTGGCTAACTTCAGGCTCCATCTGTAGTTTTAGAAACTAGACAGTAGTAAAAAACAATCATTCAGTCCCTAGTTAAGTTGCCAATTATGTTAACACTCAGGTTGTTCCCCAAAACTTGTGAGAAAAGGGAATACGGCTAAGGTAACCACTAACCAATATTTTAGATGTAGCTTCTAGCCAATTTGCATCCAGAGAGGGATCTCTCTTTATAATTTAGCTTTGTTTTAAGGTATTTTAGGCTAGTTATGATGTACAGGGTTTTGTTTTAAGTTTGTTGGATGATGATTTTCAATAAAACATCGGTGAAAGTATGAGAAGTTCAGTCCATTGGGCTATGGAGTCTAAGAGTGTACACTGTTGGATGTGGTTTTTCTTTGACAGAGGAGGCACTACATAGCAAGATAATTAGATCATGGAGCAATTCATAAATTGAAATTGGATGGGCATGGAGGTCAGGAGGTGAAAGGCAATTAAGAGTCTCTCATCATGCTGGCAGAGGGAAAGTGAATGAATATTTCAGGGAGCAATTTAAGAATTCCCTAAGTATGCTCAAGATGTAAGAACCAGGGGAAACAAGAGCAATAAAGAATTCTTGCTTATGCTAGTTTCTGAAGAAAAAATAAAAAACAACAAAGATTGAACATAGAGTACAGTGAAGTAAGTTATGGGTTATTCTTTTTCCCTGCTGTTAAGATTATGAACACAGATGATACATAAAAACACAAAAAATGTAAAACATGAGTTGAAAAGACTTATTGATTCATGAAGTAATTCAATAATTCTGCAACATAGTCCACTGTCATCAATCCCACATCCAAAGAGTTCAGTTCATCAACAACACATTCCAGTTGCCTTTTATTCAGAAGAGTTCTAAGAGTTACAGCGCAGTTCTAGAAGAGATATCACCAACCCCGAATACATCTCACGGAGAGGTATTTATACAAAAAAGGAGTTACAAAATATCTTATGCAAAAATATCCTGCAATAAATTCATTCATCTACTTTACAGGAGAAGTAAATGAGAGAAATGAATGCAGGAGTAAATGTTGGTGTGCTGGCTGTTTAGTTGGTCAGAGATATTTGACTTTTTGAATAGAGTAAGTCGGCTGGTAGCTGTCCCTTGATTTCGTGTTCCTGCGTTGTTGTTCCGGCTTGACTCCCTTTCTCCATTGTCTTCACCTTTATGATCTGTGCCACGTGTTTTGCCATCGGATTAAATGTAGATGATAAAAGAAAAATCAAAACTACCTGGGTAAGACCTCCAACATGCTCTGCCACCATTGATCTGTTGGCAACTGGTGTCTTTGCAGTTTTATTAATGTTTCGTTAGCTTTGGTATACCTGTAGAAGTTAGGCTGGACTTCAAAAAGATGATTTATCTCATGTTCGATATAGAATAGATTTTCCAACTTATCATATAAGCTCTGTCCAGAGGGAGGTCCTATGTTTTCTGAAGTGCTTGATGATGCTGTGATCTGATTGGGAACATATGTATTTACCCTCTGAGCATATTTTTCATGTGTCAACAGTCTTTGATTGCTGGTTAACAAACTGGGTAGATCCTTCTACTACAAGATTGTAAACTTCTCTGTGAAGGCATTTATCTCCATGTGCATTTCTTGGCACTTTCTTTCTAGATTCTGTATAAAATTCTCATGGTTAGCACCATTTTTACTGTCAAAATAGTGCCTGTTCTGTCCCTGATCTCCAAAGCTGCTAGTTGTTCATTGGTGTGAGTGTTCAAAAAATAAATTAGTCTATTGGCTTGCTCAGGCATGATTCCCAATGATGCTCTGGCCTTTTGAATCTCTACTTGGGCCCTTTCTATCAATTCAATTTGCTCATGGATCATCTGAATTGATTGCCATTGATCAGTGATGGACTGGCCAATTTTGGTCCACAAAATTATTTTAATTTCTGCCAGAGGTTTATGAAGCGTTAGATCTTTTTCCAAGGATTTCAGCTTATTCTCCAAGGCCTTTACCTCTCTGGTTTTCTCTGCCACTGTTATCTTAGATTTGTCATAGATTACCTCTAGCTTGGATAATCTTTCTTTTGCCTCTTTAAGCTCTGACATTTGGACTTCTAGCTCTTTTACTGATTTCATCATTTCTTCCATCCTTATGCTAGTATATGGTCCTATTGTTGTTGCTACCGCTGAAGCATCTATGGCTGATGTACCTGTTGTTAATGTTGGGACAGTGGGAGGAATTGCTGCTGTGACTATGGGGGGAGCATTGGTAACTGTTGGAGCTGTTTCAGGTGGCTGGGAGGTCGACTCTCCCTGCTTGGCTTGCAATGATTTCTCCAACTCTTGCTCTGTTTGAGTTAACCTTTGATTCATCCTCATCAACAAATCCATTACGTCTTCTTCTTCTTTTTCTTGTACAAGTTCTATAGTTTGGGGGTGCATGGTGATAGGCAGCTTCAATTGCTTCCTAAGTGCAACAATATCTTCTTCCTTTTTCTTTATCAGTGCTTTGATGCCCTTGGCATCCTTGGGATCATGTCCCAGCTTAATAATTATCCATTCCAGGGTCTTTATTCTATTGTCTTTGGCTAAGGAAGATATCTTTTCCAAATCCAATTAGGCAGAAGTATTACTTAATGACTCCTTCAATTGGTGGGACAGCATTGCCTTGTCTGCCAATGTAGCATAGACTATTTCACCAGTTTGTTTGTGCAGTTCAATCCGGTCCATTGGGTGTATATCTTTTGCAAGGACCTCTATATTTGTTCTTATGTAGTCAGCTGCAGACTGTGGTTGTTGAACCTTAGGCTTAAAATGACTTAAGATCATCTTCTCCTCCTTAATGTCATATGTTGCCATTAGTCTTTGCTGTTTGGAGGGTGTCATTTTGAGAAATTGATCATAAAGTTGTATTCTCAATGACTCATTCTGGGCCTTAATATCCATGAATGTTCCTTTAATATCAGAACGTTGCTTACTTTGAGGCCTTAAGGGAGAAACTTCCATACCATGTTGCCTCTCCATTTCTTTCTTGTGAGAGCCGGTGGATGTCTATTGGCTGGTTGCCCTCTCCTCTCTTGGGCTTTCTGTGATTTCTTCACTAATTTCCTCTTTAGGTAGAGGATCTACTCTTTGCTTTTTGGCCCCTGGCTGCTCTGTTGATCCACTTGCAGGTGTGGTCTCTTCTTTATCCCTTTTCTTGCTCCTTTCCTCATTAAGAGGAGTCTGTAATGCTAGTACCTCTGGTGCCTCTGTTTATAATGAAGGGGCTTGTCCTTAACCTTGATCCTTTGAGGTAGTTGGCTAGTCTGTCATTGTATCTTGTTGTGTGTCTACTACCTCCTTACAATTTGTTGTTCCTACTGTTGGAGTAGTCCTTTCTTTGGCAGCTTGTTGTGAAGCTGCAACAGTTGAAGTGCCTTCTCCGGTTCGTTGTGGCACTTTAAATGACACCTTCCCAAAAGAATATAAGTCAAGAGTCTTTTCAAGATTTTTCATATTTTGTTCCATTTTCTCTTCCTCAGTGAGCTGTTCAATTAGTGTGCCTTCTACCCACTCATCTTGGTTGGCAAATTGTTCTATTTTAGGGATGCTGCAATGTTCATAGGCTACCAACCTATATTTTATCCTTCTTGCATTGATAAAGCCATTTGGGTCATAGGGTACCCACCAAAAGCTCCTCTTTAATCTGAGTTGTTCACCCAATATCTGGTCGGCCTCTTTCCATACTTCTTTTTTGTTCATGATGTAGGGGCATAACTGGTCTCTTAATTTCAATTGAGCCTTTTTCTTGGTACTATGAGAATGAGTGAAGTTTGAATTGATGAATTGCCTGAAATATTCCAAGGCAAACAGTCTCATTAGCATATATCTTGGCAGCCTATAGGGGCACAACTCATAACCATATATCCTGATAACAGTGTGATTCTATTAGAAAGACCAGTCACCTATTTTGTAGCTTTTGGAGGGCTGTAATACTTTTTGCATATCATAAGACAGTCTAGGAGGAGGATTTCTTATCAGGAGAGAAGAGACTAGATAGAAAAACATGTCAATAAACTCACAGTAAGAGTAAGGAGAGTTGTGGACTTAATGAAAGACTGAGGTCCAAAAAATCACAGACCTCTTTTCTCCTTTCGAGTCCAATTTCTTGATGGGAAATTTGAAACTATCTGGCTGATAATATAGA
Organism: Pinus taeda; assembly: GCA_000404065.3. Taxonomy (NCBI): domain Eukaryota; kingdom Viridiplantae; phylum Streptophyta; class Pinopsida; order Pinales; family Pinaceae; genus Pinus; species Pinus taeda. The sequence continues at coordinate 31,986 of APFE031160149.1, forward strand.
AATAGATGATAGATCTAGGATGAATATTTGAAGACTCCCTCCCTGTCTAAATTCAAGAGTTGTTCATGGATCTTGTTGGCAATGAATTTAGCATAGTTGTATTTGACAACAGGGGGCTTCCCTGGGGTGAAAATGGATAATAAGACTAGTGTAGTTTCATCAATATATTCACTTGTCTTGAACCCCAGAATGTAAGATATCATATCAACAAGTAATTTACCCACTTCATTGAACCATTCATAGTGAAAAGGATGTGGCTCAGTGGGCTGACAGTTTGGTTTGATAAACATTTGGGCAATGCGAGCTATCTCTGAACTGGACAATTAGGGGCCCTCATCAAGCAAGAATTTCATAGTAAGAGGAAATAGAAGCTGAGTTGGTTTAAAGTTTAGCATTTGATTTATGGAGTCAGGAGTTATATGAAATAGGGTAGTTCCAGATGGAGTTTTGACTACCTTTTGAGTTGGTTCATAGTTCTCACAACAGAGGGGAATTATCTCAGGGAAAACATTGACAGAGGGGAGGTAGTAGATGGGTAAATTTGATTCCCATATCCCATAAAGATCATTCTTGCTTAAATAATTGTTCCTTAGTTCACAGAATGCTTGGAGATGGTTCTTGTCACCAACAAAGTCTTGGATTAGATAATCTTTATCAGATAATGGAAACCATTCCAATTTCTTGTGAGGTGCATTGAGAGGGGCTATATTGAGGGCTACCAGAGCCTCCATTGTCTAACTGTCTGTGATTTTGAAATTGGAAATTTGGGTCTGTGTAAGTGTAATAGGAAAAACAATAGCTTTGTGGATTTTCTCCTAGAAACACAAACTGTATTTGACTTCAGAGTTAACTCAGTGGGTCGAATTTGTAGAGGAAAACGTAGCTCGCAGAGTTTTTTAGCGAGAAATGGATAGAAACAGTTCAAGGACTTTTCCTTCGGTAATCTCAGACCAGAGTAGACTCGAGTTCGATTCTGCGGTTGAAATTTGCAGAGGGAAGGGTTTGTAGGATTGTTGGTAAAAAATTGGACAAAACAGTGGTTATGGTGTGTATATTTGAAGACAGCAAGGTATTTTTTCTTCACATTTGGGTTGTGCAGGCAATTTTATAGAGAAAACTAAAGAAAAGCAAGGTTCGGGAGCAAAATTCATGTAAATACCTGTTTTAACAGTGAAATGAGTGATTCGCAGGTGGCGAGCTGAGCTGAGGGGCTGAGCTATGGAGTAAACTTGTTGGGTGGCGGACTGTGTGGTTGAATGACTATCGTTGGGTGTAAATTTGCATGCAGATGTCGCACAGAGAAGACAAACAAAAACAAGCGAAAATGACACTTTCACCTCTTTTTAACAAAAGTTATGACTTTGGCGGGTTTTGGTGCATTTCTGTCAGATGACATCATCGTGACGTGTGGTTTTGTCGTGTAGTGAAGTACAGAAGATGACGTGTCGGATGACGTCATCAGGTGACACGGAGGCGAGGTGATGATGCAAGCAGGTGACATGGCATAACGTCAGCGGGGGGCAGTAGGCCAGTAAGCGGTATTCCCCGCACCGCCTTTGGGCCTGGGTGGTATTGGAGGGGGGGGGGGGGGGGGGCTCTGATCACACTGGGAGGCTCACACGTGTATCTCGTACAACAGATATATCGCCCATCCCTCGGATGCTATCATTCGGCAATCGGGGGGTTCTGATATCTATGTCGGTCATCAGATGTGAGGGCGTCGATCCAACGGTGGATGGGACGTGGAATTAGCGGAGGTGTAAGGTGCAGGTCCCGCCATAATATTTCAACTTTTTTATAAGGTTTTGTGGGATTTTGTAATGTAATTAAACCTTAGGTTTTGGCGGGTATGGCTATTTATTCAACCGGATGTCAAATAAAACCCAATATTATATGCGCGCGCAGGGAAGGGTTGTTATTGGCCCCAGGTGGACCAATAACTCCCGACAAAACATTAAATTATAGCTATAGTTAGCCAAGGTTCGTGGTATTAAAATCTTAGGAATATATATGTATGTACATGATAAGGGGGAGGGGCTTGATATATAGGGATTTATATAATAAGATTAGTGTATTAATATGAAAAGGTATTAGAACAAAAGCACTATGTTAAGAGCAAATATCTTAGGCTTTTTTCTTTGGGGAAATGAAATGGTTCTTTCATCTTTTGAGTTTGAAATAGCTTAGGCTTAAGAAAGGAAAAATGTTTTACACAAGAAATGTGGCTTCTTAGCCCATGGAGAAATATCATTTTGCTCAAACGTTCAGCTGAGATGGAGCGGTTTAGGGATTTTGAGCAGGTCTCAATATCCTGGTGGGATGTTAGTAAGTGACTGTTGTGAGGGGAATGAGAGGAAGTTAGACATGCACCATATGATTTGTCACTACACCTTGCCAAGGCATTCATAATATCCATAAAAGATGAATCATATTTGAGTAAAGAAATCACTCATGCCACTGCTTCTGCAACCTCAAAACTGCCTACCCATCCTGTTACAACTATCATTTTTTCTTCATTTTCATTGGGTGCATTTGAAATAGCAAGCCCTGGTTCTCTTCTTTTATTTTAGCTACCCTCCTATCTAAGTCTACCCTTATCTCCTCCAAGGGCCCAGATTAAGCAGTTGGACTCCTTTGCTTCTCTACCTATCTACTTATCTGCCAAGCTTGAACTGTTTGGACAAACCTTTATTCTCTATTCTAAGACAAGTAAATTGAAGTATGAACCTGGCCAAGATAAAGTTGTTTGACCATTCATGAACTATGATAAGAGTCAAGCAACTGTACATAGCGAAATTCTTCAAAATATGGAACCTTTGCAGCATGGAAAGGATGAACATATTTGGCACTTCTCTAGTCAATCATGAAAAGTGAAACCTAGTGGTATAGGAACCTAACAACGTGGAAGCTAAGATTTGAAGATAGATTTGAAGACAGATTTGAAGACAGGCATGGGAGATTTTGAGACAGATTTGACAAAGTTTCTACAAGAAATGCTTACTAATGGTGAAAGGGTAGTAAAGGAAGCTCATGATGAGAACAAAAGAAATGTTAATCATGATTTCATAGACTCTAATGTTGGATTGAAGACCCACCATATTCCAAAATCTATATGAGGAAGTTTGATGGCAAGGATCCCACAACATGGATATTACAGATGGAGCAATTTTTCAATCTCAATAATGTGCAAAACACACAAAAGGTACGTATTGCAACTTTATATTTGGAACCAAATCAGTTTGTATGGTATCAATGGCTTTGCTCTCGCAAGCAAATTATCACTTGGGCAATTTTTACAGAAGAATTAATAGTAAATTATGAGGATACAAAAAGCAACACTTTTTTTAGCCAATTGATAAGTCTCAAACAAAAGGGTACAATAATGGAGCACATTGAGGAGTTCCAAAAATTGAATATAAGGGTAAAAAATATTCCAGAGGAGCATAGGATTGACGTGTTTATAGGGACTTTAAAGGATAATATCCAACATGATGTTCTCCTTTGGGAGCCTGATTCATTAGAGAAGGCATTCAGGGTAGCAAGAAAAATGGAAAACAAAATTATGGCAACCCGGAAGCATACCACTCACAACTATAAAGATGGAAGTGTTGTTTCCCCTACTCTTCCACAACATATAAGGTTGACACCATAAAAATTGGAAGAAAAAAGTGCAAAAGGTCTTTGTTAGAGTTGTGATAGCAAATACACTAAAGGTCATAAGTGTGCTGAGAAAAAAATTATTCTACATAGATTGTGAAGAGGAAGAAGAAAAGGAGCAAGAAAGGTCAAAAGAAGAGGATATACTCCAGGAACAAAGC